>VMBQ01002885.1:55973-119166 GCA_007657795.1 Dreissena rostriformis | reverse complement strand
ATAATAATAAAAAAACTAAAATTTAATCATTTATAAAAAACACTTGAAATGTATAACATCATGATTCACGAAATGTTTACAGAATAGGGATTGAGTTTGTACCACAGCGCGTAAAACAGATAACACATGTATTGGTTAAAACTATTTATTTTAGCTCGATTGCATCGAAAGCCGTAGGCTTATATAAACGCTCTCGAGTCTGTCTCCTGGGACTATAACCAGTGCTAAGTGTCTTTCTGGAGATCAAATGAACGCTCCCATTGGGATTCGAACCCATGACCTCCCAATCGCTAGGCGGACACCATATCCACTACGCCACGGCGATCTTAACACTAACACACGCGCACAGACGCACATACACACATATTTTCATACAGCTATCAATTTATCTGCAAATCGTTAAACATATATGTTTTATCTGATTTCTATATATGTTAGATGAATTAACAAGCCAGATTGGAAGATTATATCTGTAAGACAATCAAACTTTCAGAAGTTTGAGGTACCATTAGTGTTGTCCAGAAATGTTTACTTTACTTTTTCTCGTTTTTAAGATTAAAAGGGATACACGTTCACGATCGAAATTATCAGGTATGTATAACATAATAACATGTTAAGTAACTTGTTGGATATATTAAGGGAATATTACGTTGTGTGATAATTTTAGAAGATTACCCTCTAGAGGCCACAGTTTGCATTCGATATTGATGGAACTTGGTCAGAATGTTTATCTTTGCATGTTGGTCATATGCTTGTAAAACATAGGTCGACATGTTAAATCTTTGAAAAAGCTCGCTCCGACTCAAGATCACGTTAATTACCAAATCTAAATGAAACTTGATCAGAATGTTTATGTGGAAAATATCTAGTCAGAGTGGGCGTCAATAAGCTAAGTCGGTAGGTCAAATATGAGAAACACATTGTTACCACTCTAGAGTCCACATCTATTTCTCAATATTGGCGAATGTATTTTGTATTGTTGTTTCTACAATGTCCAGGCCGAGATAAAATTTGTGTCATATGTGCCCATGTCATATAAGTGCTCAATGTTAATGAAACTTAATCAGAATATTTATGGTGACAACATCTAGATTCGCGTTTGAATCTGCATCACGCGCGTCGAGAAACTACGTGAACAGATAATAGATGTCAAAAACATTGTCATCACTCTAGAGGCCACATTCATAACTCAACCTTGATGAAGCATGGCCAGAATGTTTATCTCGACATTATGAAGGATATGTTTAATCTGGTTCAAGCGGATTGAAAAACAGATCACCAGGTTATGTATTCAACAATTGTTTTCCGAGAACTCAGTTTGGCGTGGAAGGGTCATCATGGCCATATTGTTTGCTTTTAGTTGTGTTACAAATACTTATGTGCAACGACCCACATAGAGTTATTATCTACGTCCCTTTATGAGAACCCGCTTCTATCAATTAAATTGTACATAATTAAAGATATTAAATGGTGTATAAAAAGGAACATTCAATGAACATTAAACAATGTTGCAGCATCGTGAAAGGGACTTGTTCAGAGATTATGTTTTTGTTTTTTTGTTGTTTTTTTTTCAACTCCTTAAATACATAGACTAACACAAAACTTGTGTTGGGATAATTCAAAAATAAAAATAAAAGTAGAAGGTAATTAAATAAATTTGTACACACCTTGATTCGAACGCAGGACCTCTTGTAGTCGACAGTATAATAACTAAGCAGTGTTTTGTAATGGCTATGTTAGTATTACAAGTATTGTCATGTAATCGATGAAAAGCATAACAAACCCTGAATTATTTTTTTCGATTCCGATTGACGCTCATCAATGAACAAACCAATATGTTTTCACATGTTCGTGTTATTTCGCTATTTTGATTATAATGTATATGAAGTTGTTATGAATGTATGTTTGAATATTGTAATTTCCAACATATGAAAAAGTCCCTTTAATTGTTTAAATATGTGCTGACCTTATAAAGGTAGAATAAATAAACGAAAAATATGATGTCATGTGGGAGTAAGCCGTATTTATGTCTTTTTATACATTTATACTTAAAGTATCATGTAAAGAAATCATACACTATGACTGTTCTTTTTTCTAAACATATGTATTTGCCTAGAATAGATTCACTCCGGAATCGGATAGATTTTGGAAAAGAACATCTACTAATACATTGACAATATATCAAAGTGACACATACATTATTTCAAAATCACATATTGTATCGATCGTTATTGTTTGAACGCAACTATCATCGGTGGATAAAATGGAACAGCATAGTTTGTACCTGCAAATTAGATTAGATCTATGCTGAAATTCGGATATCATCTGTTGTAGTCCATTTTAGGGATTTACGTGTCCGAAAAGCCTTTAACTGCTCAAGAGCCGTCTTACACAAGTGGATACACACGTACAAAGCAGGTAAGAGAAAATACTTATAAGCAAGTAAAGTAGGAACACAGGGGAAACGTGTATTCACACATTTTGGAAACGAAGACAATGAGATACTGTTGTATACAAAGTGCTGGCAACATTTTTAGTCATTAATAATTAAATGTATCTTCATTGTTTTCAACATGATGACCCAACATTTAATCATGTAAATGGTGTTTTGTTATATAAATTTCCTTTATGGTATACTACTATCTTGCGGTAACATGTATTACTCTGTTTCTTTATTTTCATTATAATTATGTTTTGTGTTTGAACTAATGTTAATTTAATATAAATGTGTCAAAAAATTACCTTTAAGTGATTTACATTTGTAGAAATCTGAAGATGAGGTAAAATACACAGACAAAGTTAACGCATCTTATCCTACGGCTATGGTAATATACAATCCATATTTACCCCTTGTAATTTATATTATGTTGTAAGGAATCTCGTAAAAAATGCGTTCTCTTTTTGGACGCTTTGTACGTACTGTTTAAACTGTTGTATACACCCCTTTTGATTACATTGTTAAAGTATCCATTTTTTGATAAAGCAAAGGCATGAAATGAACATACAATGTTTGCATTGCAATTTTAAATTAAGAATTAAAATTGAACATTATTAATTATAATCCTTTCAAATCCGTAATCACGCCTGATGATCCAAAATACATGTATGTTTGTTTGTGTATTGAATGTCTGTAATATTATCAAAGCTATGTAGTTGTTAGGTGCAAATCTTGACCTGAATAACAAAGCGCACGAACAGTTTAACCCGATGTTTGAAATACATAAATAATACCACTCCAAATCACCACTTACCGGTGTGTTTACATCTCTTATCGTTTAAATGTTTACCTCACAAAGTCACCTGATCCTTCACCGGTTTAACCAGTCAGATTAATGCACGAATGTAATACAATACCGTTGCAATATATATTTCACTTAGCAATAAAGCAATCTGACAACTTTTACATTTCAAAAACATAAGGCTATTGTAAAACTAAATGTGAGCTCTCTCGCATGAACCAACTGAAAACATACAAATCAATTCAAGCGTGTGGTTTTAAAGTAAAAAATATCACGTAGATATGTTTTAATTTTAATATCAATAATGTTGAGCGTTAAAGGTTGAATAACCTTTGAATACTTTGCAAGCGTAGCACTCAGCTGTGCCTACATAGTGTGATCAGTAATATACTTTATTAAACGGTACATATTTAATACATATACATTATTGAATATCTAATACATGACTGTTTCATGGTTACTGCCACCAATATCAAGGACCACAATGGAAATAAGTGAAAATCNCCTATTATGAACCTACTCGGTCATAAATGTGTGATGATTCTGATAACAAAACTATTGGGTTGTGATAATAGCATCGGTATTGCCATAAATATATTCTCGGTTAAATAAACTGCCGCAACACCCCTTAACATAGTTTTTCAGTTCGACTCTTAATTCGTAAATAATTTATAAAATATTAACAAATGCGGCTTAGGAATATCAACGATAATGTAACACAACATAATACTATATTAAATATAATTCGTTTTCTTTTCTTTATTTCAGAAGAGACCAACAACCAACATTTAGTTAAACAATCATATTTATTAGATATACGTAGATTGTATGATTATAATCATATGCACTTGAAAGTTTAACGGCTGTAGTGTAGTCGTATTAAGCTCAACATGTTACCATGGCAAGATAATGTATAAATGTATTAAAGCAATGTTTTAAAATACATTTGATTTACTTAATGAACAAAGTTTAGTTAGAAAATTTATGTAAACCAATATGCAATTTATATTGCATTAGGAATCCAGATTTTCTTTGTCACAGTTCTTTTAAAGTTTTCATACTATGGCTTAATATGTAACGAGGTTGAATAAAACTCATTTGCATCATGTTCTCTTAATTGATTGCTACTGGCAGAAACTTGACCCGGTATGTAAATGGGAAGTTAGTGTTTTTGGTACTTGACATTGCAAACGCTATGCTGAATACTTCCATAAAAAGTCCAATTAGAAGCACTAAGTATATTTTATTATCCCAGTATTATGTTTTTTGAACAGTTTTATGTTAAGTTCATTCTCTGATTGTTGATCATTTATAATAAAATATTTGCTTCTTGCGTATTCTGCTAACTTAAAGACGAAAGCAATAGACATTAGCAAGTGTTTAGTAGCCGCTAGCGAAAGGATTGGATAAGAATAGTACTCAAGCAGTTCAAACGTGCGCCATTTGTTGAGAAAATTAATGATATGACACTATACTGAAACATAACATAAGTAGATTTGAAACAGAATGTTTACATGTGTTAAGTGTGTATACAAACCATCTTGTTTGAAATGGAAACTGTGGGATATGGCAATACATCATTAGACAATACATATACAATACTATTATTTTGGATCACATTCAACAGTACTCTAGGATTAGAGCGAACGTTCTGTTTGTTGAAAACAAAATACTCATGATTAAAGAATATGTTCTGAATGGCCGCAACAAACAATGCATCACCAATAAAAAATTGTATTAATATTTTATCCATAGTATTCACATTTATTGCAAACGACACAGCCGTTTTATAATGTATTGCACATTTGTTATTATGTCTTACTTGGCGTTTATATGTTCATTTGTTTTCAATTATTCAATCGATTAATGTTATGTTTGGAATATGTATACATAAAACTATTATATGTTGCATGTTGAATCAGCCTAACTCGTATGTATGTATGTGTGTAGGTATTTGAGTGTGCGTGCGTGCGGACGGATGGGCGTAAGTNGCACGTCAATTGTGAATAAAATTTAATATAAGTAATCGTCGAAAAAATGTCAGTGTGACAACATATGTGTTGATTTTAGTTAAATATGGTATTATTATTTTAAGATTTGTGATTAAAAAAATACTTTCACGAGGGGCATTTGTTTGAGATAATCACAAATGAATCGATAATGCGATCTTACACTGAAATCTACATACATGTACATGCATGTTCTTTTATTTCATGCGGTTGTAAGAAAATAACTCTTAAATATATACTTTCAATTTAATATTCACGCACAACTTAATCTGCTCACTGAAAACCAAAAGAGGGTTTATACGTCCAAATTACGTGGCTAGGTTAGCATTTTACTTGGGTTGCTTATTTAATACATTCGTTCAATCGCGTTCCATAAACATTTGTATTGGACAGGCTAGAGGTAGATATATATATATATCAGTTTGGCTAACTCAGGTAGCTGCCTTACGTATGTATTGGGTATGTTATGTAAAACTGTGTGTCTGTAAAGTATGTTTGGTCGCGAATGGCAAGATGGATAATCCTCAAATTAAACATGGCCAGGATGCACTTATTATTTGCAAATACAGTGTTTTGATGTATTGTTGCATTTCGTGTCTGAACTATAAAATATTTTGATCTCTTTTTTTTTAAGTGTGATTCGTTTCTACCTAACATAATGACTTCCTTGAAGGACATAAGTAATAAAACGAAAATTCAAACATCGAAAGATAAAAACGCTTACTGAACTTATACAACAAATATTTCAGACGCATTTGAATGAGTACGATTGCATCGCCAAGGTAAGATAAACCATTATTTTGATTTTTTTTTTTCTTATGTTTGACAGGTATTGGTTATATAAGGATGAGCCACACTTCGTTGCAGAAAAAATCACACACAACTACCGACAAACTTGACGTGAAGCTATAAAATGTTTTCGTGTCAGATAGGAAACAGTTCAAAATTTACTAGTGTACCAAACGTTGGGCCTTTGAAACATGATTAACGTATAATTGTGTTCCGCATTATAAATATAAAAAAACACTTTTCAATAGTTGCATGTTTATTATAACGCGGCATCTATACACACCAGATACCAATAGGACATTGTTTTAATTGCTTTTCAGAAATAAACGCTTTAGCTGAACTAACCAGCCAGATTGATCTATTATTTGTGTTAAAAGGATGCTTAAGATTGAAACTTAAATAATATTTAGGTATTTCTAATATAATCATCACAGTTTTAGTTTAACAATTGTTTATTGTTTTCAGGAAGACCTTGGCATTCAGGATAAAACATGGGGTAATAATGCTGGTATGTAAAAGATTAGAATCCATTAAACTAAAATTATTGTAAACGTTTAAGGCATAATTATCACACATTCCTTACGCTTTGTGATACTTCTGATGCATGTTTGAATGTGCAATTGTCTGAAGATATGTTCCCGAAGCATCCTTATTATAGATATTTTTGCAATGCGAATATTAATGTAGCGACAACATATTGTTTTTATAAGTGCTGCCAATACCTCTGGAGTGATCAATACTAAGTTATTATCCCTCTACAATAATGGAGATACTTTTGAGGACCCGCTTGAATTTATTAGCAGTGTCCGAACTACAAGGCAGTAACTGGACTTAAAGAGTATATATATATAAAGGAGCATTTTAACGAACATAAACAGCGTTACATTCGACTCAGTGTATTTAAATATTGTTGACTTTTTGAATATTTAAAAAAGCTAAGTCATAGATTTTTCAGTTCATTGTATACAACTAGAATAACTTCACCATGCGACGATATTACACTATGCAATAACAAATAATGAAGTGTAATGAACATACTTGTGCATCCAAAAATGTTTTACAGCAAGAGCAAACTACGGGTCCGAAGAACATAAACAGAATGATGATCATTGTTGCGAATGGAATAACACAAAGACACAGGTGAGGGAAATACATATTTTTAATGCTGACGCTTTATAGCAAGCACAGCACGTCAATTGTGAATAAAATTTAATATAAGTAATCGTCGAAAAAATGTCAGTGTGACAACATATGTGTTGATTTTAGTTAAATATGGTATTATTATTTTAAGATTTGTGATTAAAAAAATACTTTCACGAGGGGCATTTGTTTGAGATAATCACAAATGAATCGATAATGCGATCTTACACTGAAATCTACATACATGTACATGCATGTTCTTTTATTTCATGCGGTTGTAAGAAAATAACTCTTAAATATATACTTTCAATTTAATATTCACGCACAACTTAATCTGCTCACTGAAAACCAAAAGAGGGTTTATACGTCCAAATTACGTGGCTAGGTTAGCATTTTACTTGGGTTGCTTATTTAATACATTCGTTCAATCGCGTTCCATAAACATTTGTATTGGACAGGCTAGAGGTAGATATATATATATATCAGTTTGGCTAACTCAGGTAGCTGCCTTACGTATGTATTGGGTATGTTATGTAAAACTGTGTGTCTGTAAAGTATGTTTGGTCGCGAATGGCAAGATGGATAATCCTCAAATTAAACATGGCCAGGATGCACTTATTATTTGCAAATACAGTGTTTTGATGTATTGTTGCATTTCGTGTCTGAACTATAAAATATTTTGATCTCTTTTTTTTTAAGTGTGATTCGTTTCTACCTAACATAATGACTTCCTTGAAGGACATAAGTAATAAAACGAAAATTCAAACATCGAAAGATAAAAACGCTTACTGAACTTATACAACAAATATTTCAGACGCATTTGAATGAGTACGATTGCATCGCCAAGGTAAGATAAACCATTATTTTGATTTTTTTTTTTCTTATGTTTGACAGGTATTGGTTATATAAGGATGAGCCACACTTCGTTGCAGAAAAAATCACACACAACTACCGACAAACTTGACGTGAAGCTATAAAATGTTTTCGTGTCAGATAGGAAACAGTTCAAAATTTACTAGTGTACCAAACGTTGGGCCTTTGAAACATGATTAACGTATAATTGTGTTCCGCATTATAAATATAAAAAAACACTTTTCAATAGTTGCATGTTTATTATAACGCGGCATCTATACACACCAGATACCAATAGGACATTGTTTTAATTGCTTTTCAGAAATAAACGCTTTAGCTGAACTAACCAGCCAGATTGATCTATTATTTGTGTTAAAAGGATGCTTAAGATTGAAACTTAAATAATATTTAGGTATTTCTAATATAATCATCACAGTTTTAGTTTAACAATTGTTTATTGTTTTCAGGAAGACCTTGGCATTCAGGATAAAACATGGGGTAATAATGCTGGTATGTAAAAGATTAGAATCCATTAAACTAAAATTATTGTAAACGTTTAAGGCATAATTATCACACATTCCTTACGCTTTGTGATACTTCTGATGCATGTTTGAATGTGCAATTGTCTGAAGATATGTTCCCGAAGCATCCTTATTATAGATATTTTTGCAATGCGAATATTAATGTAGCGACAACATATTGTTTTTATAAGTGCTGCCAATACCTCTGGAGTGATCAATACTAAGTTATTATCCCTCTACAATAATGGAGATACTTTTGAGGACCCGCTTGAATTTATTAGCAGTGTCCGAACTACAAGGCAGTAACTGGACTTAAAGAGTATATATATATAAAGGAGCATTTTAACGAACATAAACAGCGTTACATTCGACTCAGTGTATTTAAATATTGTTGACTTTTTGAATATTTAAAAAAGCTAAGTCATAGATTTTTCAGTTCATTGTATACAACTAGAATAACTTCACCATGCGACGATATTACACTATGCAATAACAAATAATGAAGTGTAATGAACATACTTGTGCATCCAAAAATGTTTTACAGCAAGAGCAAACTACGGGTCCGAAGAACATAAACAGAATGATGATCATTGTTGCGAATGGAATAACACAAAGACACAGGTGAGGGAAATACATATTTTTAATGCTGACGCTTTATAGCAAGCACAGCACGTCAATTGTGAATAAAATTTAATATAAGTAATCGTCGAAAAAATGTCAGTGTGACAACATATGTGTTGATTTTAGTTAAATATGGTATTATTATTTTAAGATTTGTGATTAAAAAAATACTTTCACGAGGGGCATTTGTTTGAGATAATCACAAATGAATCGATAATGCGATCTTACACTGAAATCTACATACATGTACATGCATGTTCTTTTATTTCATGCGGTTGTAAGAAAATAACTCTTAAATATATACTTTCAATTTAATATTCACGCACAACTTAATCTGCTCACTGAAAACCAAAAGAGGGTTTATACGTCCAAATTACGTGGCTAGGTTAGCATTTTACTTGGGTTGCTTATTTAATACATTCGTTCAATCGCGTTCCATAAACATTTGTATTGGACAGGCTAGAGGTAGATATATATATATATCAGTTTGGCTAACTCAGGTAGCTGCCTTACGTATGTATTGGGTATGTTATGTAAAACTGTGTGTCTGTAAAGTATGTTTGGTCGCGAATGGCAAGATGGATAATCCTCAAATTAAACATGGCCAGGATGCACTTATTATTTGCAAATACAGTGTTTTGATGTATTGTTGCATTTCGTGTCTGAACTATAAAATATTTTGATCTCTTTTTTTTTAAGTGTGATTCGTTTCTACCTAACATAATGACTTCCTTGAAGGACATAAGTAATAAAACGAAAATTCAAACATCGAAAGATAAAAACGCTTACTGAACTTATACAACAAATATTTCAGACGCATTTGAATGAGTACGATTGCATCGCCAAGGTAAGATAAACCATTATTTTGATTTTTTTTTTTCTTATGTTTGACAGGTATTGGTTATATAAGGATGAGCCACACTTCGTTGCAGAAAAAATCACACACAACTACCGACAAACTTGACGTGAAGCTATAAAATGTTTTCGTGTCAGATAGGAAACAGTTCAAAATTTACTAGTGTACCAAACGTTGGGCCTTTGAAACATGATTAACGTATAATTGTGTTCCGCATTATAAATATAAAAAAACACTTTTCAATAGTTGCATGTTTATTATAACGCGGCATCTATACACACCAGATACCAATAGGACATTGTTTTAATTGCTTTTCAGAAATAAACGCTTTAGCTGAACTAACCAGCCAGATTGATCTATTATTTGTGTTAAAAGGATGCTTAAGATTGAAACTTAAATAATATTTAGGTATTTCTAATATAATCATCACAGTTTTAGTTTAACAATTGTTTATTGTTTTCAGGAAGACCTTGGCATTCAGGATAAAACATGGGGTAATAATGCTGGTATGTAAAAGATTAGAATCCATTAAACTAAAATTATTGTAAACGTTTAAGGCATAATTATCACACATTCCTTACGCTTTGTGATACTTCTGATGCATGTTTGAATGTGCAATTGTCTGAAGATATGTTCCCGAAGCATCCTTATTATAGATATTTTTGCAATGCGAATATTAATGTAGCGACAACATATTGTTTTTATAAGTGCTGCCAATACCTCTGGAGTGATCAATACTAAGTTATTATCCCTCTACAATAATGGAGATACTTTTGAGGACCCGCTTGAATTTATTAGCAGTGTCCGAACTACAAGGCAGTAACTGGACTTAAAGAGTATATATATATAAAGGAGCATTTTAACGAACATAAACAGCGTTACATTCGACTCAGTGTATTTAAATATTGTTGACTTTTTGAATATTTAAAAAAGCTAAGTCATAGATTTTTCAGTTCATTGTATACAACTAGAATAACTTCACCATGCGACGATATTACACTATGCAATAACAAATAATGAAGTGTAATGAACATACTTGTGCATCCAAAAATGTTTTACAGCAAGAGCAAACTACGGGTCCGAAGAACATAAACAGAATGATGATCATTGTTGCGAATGGAATAACACAAAGACACAGGTGAGGGAAATACATATTTTTAATGCTGACGCTTTATAGCAAGCACAGCACGTCAATTGTGAATAAAATTTAATATAAGTAATCGTCGAAAAAATGTCAGTGTGACAACATATGTGTTGATTTTAGTTAAATATGGTATTATTATTTTAAGATTTGTGATTAAAAAAATACTTTCACGAGGGGCATTTGTTTGAGATAATCACAAATGAATCGATAATGCGATCTTACACTGAAATCTACATACATGTACATGCATGTTCTTTTATTTCATGCGGTTGTAAGAAAATAACTCTTAAATATATACTTTCAATTTAATATTCACGCACAACTTAATCTGCTCACTGAAAACCTAAAGAGGGTTTATACGTCCAAATTACGTGGCTAGGTTAGTATTTTAATTGGGTTGCTTATTTCATACTTTCGTTCAATCGCGTTCCATAAACATTTGTATTGGACAGGCTAGAGGTAGATATATATATCAGTTTGGCTAACTCAGGTAGCTGCCTTACGTATGTATTGGGTATGTTATGTAAAACTCTGTGTCTGTAAAGTATGTTTGGTCGCGAATGGCAAGATGGATAATCCTCAAATTAAACATGGCCAGGATGCACTTATTATTTGCAAATACAGTGTTTTGATGTATTGTTGCATTTCGTGTCTGAACTATAAAACATTTTGATCTCTTTTTGTTTTTAAGTATGATTCGTTTCTACCTTACATAATGACTTCCTTGAAGGACATAAGTAATAAAACGAAAATTCAAACATCGAAAGATAAAAACGCTTACTGAACTTATACAACAAATATTTCAGACACATTTGAATGAGCTCGATTGCAACGCCAAGGTAAGATAAACCATTTGTTTGAGATTTTTTTTCTCTTATGTTTGACAGGTATTGGTTATATAAGGATGAGCCACACTTCGTTGCAGAAAAAATCACACACAACTACCGACAAACTTGACGTGAAGCTATAAAATGTATTCGTGTCAGATAGGAAACAGTTCAAAATTTACTAGTGTACCAAACGTTGGCCATTTGAAACATGATTTACGTATTATTGTGTTTCGCATTACAAATATAAAAAAACACTTTACAATAGTTGCATGTTTATTATAACGCGGCATCTACACACACCAGATACCAATAGGACATTGTTTTAATTGCTTTTCAGAAATAAACGCTTTAGCTGAACTAACCAGCCAGATTGATCTATTATTTGTGTTAAAAGGATGCTTAAGATTGAAACTTAAATAATATTTAGGTATTTCTAATATAATCATCACAGTTTTAGTTTAACGATTGTTTATTGTTTTCAGGAAGACCTTGGCATTCAGGATAAAAAAACATGGGGTAATAATGCTGGTATGTAAAAGATAAGAATCCATTAAACTAAAATTATTGTAAACGTTTAAGGCATAATTATCACACATTCCTTACGCTTTGTGATACTTCTGATGCATGTTTGAATGTGCAATTGTCTGAAGATATGTTCCCGAAGCATCCTTATTATATATATTATTGCAATGCGAATATTAATGTAGCGACAACATATTTTTTTTATAAGTGCTACCAATACCTCTGGAGTGACCAAAACTAAGTTATTATCCCTCTACAATAATGGAGAGACTTTTGAGGACCCGCTTGATTTTATTAGCATTGTCCGAACTACAAGGCAGTAACCGGACTTAAAGAGTATATATATATATAAAGGAGCATTTTAACGAACATAAACAGCGTTACATACGACTCAGTGTTTTTAAATTGTATTGACTTTTTGAATATTTAAAAAAGCTAAGTCGGAGATTTTCCAGGTCATCGTATACAACTAGAATAACTTCACCATGCGACGATATTACACTATGCAATAACAAATAATGAAGTGTAATGAACATACTTGTGCATCCTAAAATGTTTTACAGCAAGAGCAAACTACGGGTCCGACGAACATAAACAAAATGATGATCATTGTTGCGAATGGAAGAACACAAAGACACAGGTGAGGGAAATTCATATTTTTAATGATGACGCTTTATAGCAAGCAAAGCACGTCAATTGTGAATACACTTTCATATAAGTAATCGTCGAAAAAATGTCAGTGTAACAACATATGTGTTGATTTTAGTTAAATATGGTATTATTATTTCAAGATTTGTGATTAAAAAAATACTTTCACGAGGGACATTTGTTTAAGATAATCACAAATGAATCGATAGTACGATCTTACACTGATATCTACATACATGCATGTTCTTTTATTTTATGCGGTTGTATGAAACTGATCTTAAATATATACTTTCAATTTAATATTCACGCACAACTTGAACTGCTCACTGAAAACCAAAAGAGGGTTTATACGTCTTACGTGGCTAGGCTAGTATTTTACCTGGGTTGCTTATTTCATACTTTCGTTCAATCGCGTTCCCTAAACATTTGTATTAGGCAGGTGAGAGGTAGATATATATCAGTTTGGCTAACTCTAACATGTCTATTATGAAACATTTTTAACAATACCTGTAATGTATATATCAGTTTAGTGTCTTCTGCGCCAAGATGAGCGTATAAAAGCTATTTGCCTATATGTTTGTATAAGTGCCACCCATATTCATGGGATGCTCCACACTGACTTTAAATGTACCTCTATAATAATGAGAGAATGTGAGAATCCGGTTGAATTACTTAACATTTACGTATTTAAATAGAGCAACCAGGTGACAAAAGACCAAATATCGAGAGATATTAAATCAACATTAAATAAAGTTACTGTATATGAAGTGTTTTATGGACATGGTAAATATACAAAATAATGAAAACACGCTCTCAGATATGTCTTCGATTATTCCAGCCTTCGTATACATCTTAAATAACTGCATCTAGTGAAGACATTATACAACAAAGCACAACATGTTATTTACTTATCATACTTGTCTCCCTAGCGTTTTCGTTAATTGTAGTGCCTGACTTGTCTCATCTTGGAAGTAAAAAAATGCCTTTGCGTCCAAGTGAGAAAAATGAGAAGAAACGTCAAATACAGGTAAAGATAAATCATCTTTAAATGCTTTTGTATAATAAGCAAGCAAGCAAAAACATATTGAATAATAATACATATACGAAATATATGCAAAAAAACATTCAGTGTTAAGATATAGGGGATAGTGTTGTTTTCAGTGTACAATTGTATTATCATTTTAACGAGTGGTCATATAAAAACTATTTCTACGAATGGCAAGTATATTTATTTTATATGGCAACCACAGAAATGAAAATACTTTCTGGCAGTGAAATCAACACATTTTTATTTTTATTGTATGCATTTGTACAAAGAATCAATACAATGCAATACATTTGATTGAGCGTTATACAAATGTGTATACTTTGCCGTCATACAAATGACGCCACATTGTTACGTTCACTGCTGTCGTGAGATAATGGTACGTTTGTCTATGCATTGTTGACCCTTAAATATTCAATTTTATTGAACTTTACTTGTTTTCTTTTGTAACATGGCCGTTCTTTTTACAATAAGAGGATGTAAACCATATAGTGTTGCTATAAAAAATAACAAATAGTACCACAAAACTTGGCACAAAGCCAGTGTGAAAAGATCAAACCTTTGAATTTTACTTGGGCTAGAGTGAAATGATCAGGTTATCGTATACTGGTGTTCTCCACAAATTCACCACATAGAATGAAATACATAATATATTTTTTTAAACGTCTAATGGAAGCTAGGTTTTTCATTATTTTTTGTTCAAAAATCGTTTGGTACAGACGAGACTGGAAATGAAAAACACTTAACATAAAATCATTAATTTACAATACCAGTTTAATTCATTTAAATGTTCTTAATTATTATGATTTAAAAAACAAAACGTAACAACTTGATTATTTGTTCAGGTTAAACAAAATAGTGCACCACGAATAAATAAAAGAAACTATCAAATAATTTACTATTGTATCATTATAAGGGGAAACATTCTTAGAAACATCATCTGGTCTTTTATTTGAAGCATGCTTCTTAATGCTTTTACAATACACTCCATATAAATCAGCAAGTAATAGTCCTTTTAAATGCGGAGACCATACTGGTCAGTATGAGAAAAGTGATGAGGTAAAAATGCCTTTTTGTGTGTGTTCGTCTTCTTATAATAGATGTCATTACACGTCATGAGGTATAGCCCGTTATAGCCTACCAAAGGCCGAAAACTCTCAGGGACATACTTGTTCGTGCCAAAATTACACTCGAAACTGTTAATAATGTCCCAGGTGAGTCAGTCCCATGCAACACTGCTTGTTGCCAAACATGCAAGATTATTACACCAACACAGACATTCAAGAGTATATCAGGCGCCATTACGTCCATCAACGGTACCCATAACTGGAAAAACTGCAAATGCAGTCTACCTCATGACGTGTATTGTGTGCAACAAGAAATATGTTGGTGAGACAAACATGGCTTTGAGCAAACGCATAACCTTACATAGATCTGATTGGAAAACACGTAAATTTAACAGATCCCCCGTTGCAGCACATTTTAGCGAAGCTGATCACACGTTTGATAGCATCGTCCTGTGTTGTATTGAAGCTAATGAAAATAGTCAGATGAAACACGAACACTTCGAGAAACATACAGGACAAGGCGACTTAACACTCTTCAGCCCCATGGAATAAATAAAAACGACACATTAATATATAACAAGATTTAATGCAACAAGTACACTTCCATTTTTACCATGTAACCGTTATATCGATATAATATACATTTTGAGCGCCAGTTTACAACACACATTTTTAATCAGCGTAAATAACTACAAAAACGACACATAAATATAAAAACAAAACTGAATTAAAATTGTACATTAATTATATCGATATAATGAACATCAAGGGCCTCAGTCTATAACACACAATATTAATATGCGGAAATACATAAATACACAGAAATAAACCGGCACATACATTTACAAAAAAACAAGACTGCCTGTTAAAAAATTAACTGCAATTTTTACAATCTAATCGGTATAATGAACATCCCGGGCACCAGTCTCAGTCTATAGCAAATAGTTTATATCAGCGGAAAGTTTATTCATGTAGCTGCAGGATTTAACAAGCGTGTGACAGCGCGTCAATAGTTTTCGATTGTCACAACATTTAGATATTTAAGAATATAAATGGTTCGCAGATAAATGGATACAACCTTTTTATTTGTGAATAAGTATATATTTCTTCTACACATTATTTTACGTTGTACACTGCTCATTGTATTATTCAAGGTGATAACACCAGCTTTAATAATTTAAACAGTTTTTTGTTTTATACATTTCCTTTATCGTATAATCATAGCTGACGTTAAAAGGAACTTTCTCTCCTATTGATTGTTCTCGACTTTCATAGCTACTATATTTAATTTATATGATATTATTCAATACATATGAATAGGTAATTCAAACACATACAAGTTATACACGTTTGTAGGGAGATGCGAATGTTTTGTACGGATACGCTGACACAGTGGCCTCATCCAAAACAACGTTGACACTAACGGTAATATACAATCGATTTTTATTCTTTATAGTTTTGATTCTTGCAGATAAGTTATACACGCTTTGTGATATTGTTTTGGACGCCTTGTATGCACGCCTAAATGTATTATGGACGCCTTTTCAACGTTATATTTTCATGTTTATTTATCAATTGTTTGATATAGACGATAAATGAAATGATTATACAATACTTGGAATGCACTTAACAAAAAACAATACACATTTAATTCGTTAAAACGTTATTAAGGGGTGTTGCTGCAGTTTTGCTGTTTTTTTCCATCTAATAGATTTTGTTCACAATTTATATTCAAGTACTATATGAAACATGAAATAAAAAAATAGGGTCACCGGCCTTGTTTTGATTTTATTCACAATTATATAACCATTTAAACTGAAAAATCTCTTAATGCATACAAATTATGAATAACCTATGAAATTGGCACATATAGATATAATGTAAGCTAAGATACATCATATACCATTTAATAAAACCACAAACTACCAAACACTGAAGAAAACAAGTTAAATTTAAAAAAACAAACTATTATATCATCATAAAAACGTCATTTTTAACTATTTTAACCACAAAAATGGAATTAAAAAAAAGTTCTATCTAATAACTTTCTTCAAACTGATCAAAAATGTTCATCTACGTATTGTTGTTATAAAACAAAAATAAAAACGAGGTCACCTTACTTTTAACAGAGATTTGTGTTTTTAACCATTCCTACCGTCTGAGTAAAATTTCATAAAATACAGCAATTAGGCAAAACCCAAGTACCGTTACAAAGATTGTAAGAGAAATACATAAACATTAGAAATTGTTTACAATCGTAACTGGGACAGCTTACAAAAGAAACACAACAATAATACAATATTTAATCACAAACCTAAGACCATACAGTATCAATCTCAACCTGAATCATCAATAACAGGGACTTGTTGACAGATGTAGGCATATTTTGAAGATTTTGATTAAATGCTTTAAATTGATTAATGTAATCACCAGGACTTAAGAGTTCCAGTAAAAAAACAACAAGAATGAATTAAAGAAAGAACAAAAAAGTAAAAAAAGTTAACCGCACCTGGGGTCGAACCACTGACCTTTGTACCTATTATGAACCAACTCGGTCATTGAGATGATTCTGATAACAAAACTATTGGGTTGTGATAATAGCATCAGGTGTTTCTATAAATATATCCTCGGTTAAATAAACTGCCGCAACACCCCTTAATTATACTCATTTGAAATACAACTATCAATAATGATCAACGATTTAAAAATGTGTACATGACACTGAGGGATAGCATACCATATTACCACATACCAAACACAAAAACTATTAGAAAATTTGGATTGTATTGCTGCACACTTCATCTTGAGAATATATACGCTAAAAATAACACTACTTTGACTTCTTTTACTTATAAAAAGCCAACAATATTGAATAGCATTGTATTTATTTGAATTCCATAAATGTAAGCTGAGTTATTATTTATAATCACTTACAATAATAAAACATCGCGATTCAGTATATGTTATAGGACATGGAGGGAATGTATACAAGAGAACCATGTTTAAATAAAAAGAACTATCCGACAGTTTAATTTAACTGCTGCATATTTCAGGATGAAAACACTACACGAACACACACCCACATCTTTTTCATTTTACTCAACTATAAATAAGCAAATCGTTGGTTGAACATGAATTTCAATAAATGTTAGGTTAAGAAACAAGCCATATGTACAGTGTGCCTTTTAAATTATAACACTTTCATAATTTTAAAGTATTATTATGATTGTCCAGAAATGTTCAATTTACATGCTTTTCTCCTTTTAAGAAAAAACAGGCTCAACCGACGCACTCGAGTCTTTCAGGTATGTATAATATAAGAACATAGTAAATTTTAAGATATATTACGGGCATACCCAATACATATTTGTAACGTTTTGTGAAACTAATGTGATGTTGACGTACACAAATTATTTGACGAAATGTTTTTGAAAAAAAATATTATGCAAACTTCTAAAATTCAATTTAATTTAAATGTCATGTGCTCAATTTTCAAAACAACATGTTTAGCTCATTTCAAAGTACGTAAGGTGAGCTTTTGTTATGTCCGTCGTTCCACATTATGCAGTGTGTCAACCATTAGCTCGTTACCAGTCTAGCTTGAGGTAACATTTTTCATCCAATCGTTATGAAACTTGTTCAAAATATTTACCTAGACAATTTTCCATCAGAGTTCAAATCTGGATGTGTACTTCCAAAAACAAGGTCGCCGCGTTGCAACATATCGTTACCACTCAAGATATCACTTTTATGAGTCAATTGTAATGTAACTTATACAGAACGTTTATCTGGAAAACATCTAGAGCTAGTAGAATAAAGAGCTTGTAAAAGGCCACATTAATGACTTGATAATACATGGTGAGAATGATGATCTGGACGATGTCTGTTTAAAGTTGAAATCTTTGTTACGTGAGTCCAACAAATAGATCACCAGATTTATTCTTTACATATGTACATGTCTTGTTACACTTCGACTATAAGCGGGTTGAAAAACTAGATGTGAGTTTACTCATTTTTGGAATACATAAAATACATAAAATGAGCATACAACACCTACCATCCCATTAGAAATTAACAATACCAAGGATTTATATGAACATAACTAATTATAATCATATGAAATCCCACACAACTCAATTATTTGTTCTTGACATGTTGGGATGAAAGAGGTTACTATGGCTTTCTCTGTTATGAGGTTGAATAAAACTCATTTTCATCATGTTCTCTAAATTGATTGATACTGGCAGAAACTTGACCCGGTATGTGAATGGGAAGTTAGTGTTTTTGGTACTTGACATTGCACACGATATGCTGAATATTTCCATTAAAAGTTCAATTAGAAGCACTAAGTATATTTTATTATTCCAGTATTATGTTTTTTTAATAGTTTCATGAAAAATTTAATTTTCTGATTGTTGATCATTTATAATAAAATATTTGCTACTTGCGTATTCTGCTAAGACGAAAGCAATATACATTAGCAAGTGTTTAGTAGCCGTTTGAGTGTGCGTGCGTGCGGACGGATGGGCGTAAATGTGTCTGTATGTTCACACATTATGATCAGCATTTACACATATACAATTTGTTCATACACGTTCATAGTTAAACGGAATAATATTACAATTGTTTTGAATGAATATTATTTGGAGCATTTCATTGTGTTACATGTTAATGAATTATTGATTGTAAATGCCGGTGTAGTATGCTTCTTTAAGTAAATTTATGTTTTCCCACTCGTATGTTTGCTGTAACAACACTTGAAACTAATCCTCTATTTATGTAAATTTATGAAAGGCAATTAGCTGAAATTAATGACGAATGTGCATATCTTATTATACAACCCAAATGCACGCTGATTAACCGTTCAAGCAGATCAAAAAGCAGCCTACTAGCGACAATGGTGAACCAAATCATTGAGGGAGCTCGCATCATCGCTTACAGGATCCAGTGGTCTAGCGGGTGATCCGTATGGTACGCTCCTGGCTTGAACGATATTGACAGGAAGTTCAACGTCGGCGCAGAGCCGTGTGCTGTTCCAATTATGGCCAAGTCGCTTAGAAGAATGTGGTCCTATTTCTATGACCACACTCACGAGTTCATCATTTTGAAGCTGTATTAATTTGAAAAGCGCGCAACAAAATTCATGTTACATTTTCTTTTATACTTCGACTTTGAAATAATCCCATATTCCTTCATCTTCACGTGTATTCAAATATTTAGTTGGAACCATATGTAATTCAATTAATATATGTATTGAAATTATATATTATATAAGTGTTGGTGTCAAAGTGACTAAAATGACTAAATGTACAACTATAAACATGATTTTACTGCAACAAATAAATGTAAACAGCATGCCAAGTTTGTCGATCTATGTACTGTGCAAAATGTTCATATTCAACCTATGTACAATAAATAATGATGCACATTCAATCATTGTGTTGTATGTGTCCATCACTGTGTATCAATATTTACTTGCATATTATGAATATGCAACGTCTCTATTGTCGTTTCGATCACTCGGTTGTGAATGACCCGATATGATTGTCGGCATCGAAAACACTTTATAGTTCTTTTAAGTTTTTTTTTTAATCTCTAATTATTATTAAATTCAACATTAGTTTCTGCGCAGAGTAAAGAAATGTCTATTGATATCAGTATGTTTTAATTAAACAGGATTTGACACCAACTGTGCAACATATTATATTTTTTTAAATAAAAATCGAGTCAAATTGAGACATGACCACATCGAAGAAACTCCAGTCATTCTCATATTTAAATGCATCCGTGATAGGATATCACCGGGATAAACAATGTACGCATAATATTGTCAAGTCTCATTACGCACTGTTTATTTCAATGCATGTTAATGTCGTTAAAATATTGGAATTTAATTTGAACGCAGCTTTTGAAGACTCTTATTGTGACGACATCATCTTGTTTAGCCAAAATAATTAATTGTTTGCGACTTACATTTTTGAGACACCTATATATTTTTCTGTAATACTGACTCTCAATTTTCGGACAGCGGCATGTTATCATAATTCTTCCTAGGTATGTTTATCTGGTGACACATCACTCGCATGCTTTACAACCGGATGACGGTCATAAAACTAGGCAGATAATATGATAAGTAACTGAACATTTAGATTTGCGGTATGTGGGAAAATAGGCATGAATACGGGTACAAGACAAACATAAAATCCTAATTGTCATTGTTACTCTGTGGTCATAACACAACCTGAAATAGCTTTATGTAAAACAAAATTATAAAAAAGGAATGATTTTTAATTTCTTGCAAACATCTCTTCTGGTATAATACTAAACGGCGTGGTATTTACAAGCACAGGACATGCAATTTTAAATAGCTTCATAACATAATAAATTGGAACAGACACAATGTAAACTGTTTATAACGAAACACGATATGAAGAGTGAAAGATTTCCATAATTCGGACAAAACTAATATATTGATGTTTCATTGATTCGAGTCAAATGCCTTAAGGTCGGTAAGTGATATTACCTGGCAAAACGTGAAAACTAAATGCAATAAAATATTGTAATAATTTACTTCAAAAACACAAGCTGCAACTGTCAATTTCTTAAAAAAATAATCGAAGACGAAACATCCAGTGTTCAACTGTTCTATAGGCTGTAAACTTCTAACAATAATAAATAAGACTGCTGTCATAAAAGGTCGCAACGAACATTTAGTTGTGCTGAAGAGCGTACATTATGGAGACTCTTCATATGCTTCGGAAACCATTCGTAAGTTAAAGTTGATAGCAAAGTAAATGTGAACTATTTCTTAGTTGATGTTTTGATGTATTTCTGTCTCGGAAATAAAATATGACTGCATTATAAAGGAGAACACTAATCATGACGATGACGGTAATGTCAATACTCAAATAGATGCTGGTGCTACTTCTGCTGTGGATGATATGATAATGTTACTATCATTATCAACTGCTACTTATAAAGATAACGATCGCCAAGACCTTGGTGATGATGATGATGATGATGATGATGACAATGATGATGATGATGATGATGATGATGATGATGATGCATTATTTGTTGCGGCCTTGAAACGGTTTTAAGATTCAAAATTACACGAAAATCAATGTTGCAGATTAACGATACAATATTCAATTATATCAACGACGTTAACTTACGGGTATATATTCGTCAGATTATGAAAGCATATAAAAACGTGTCTAATATAAATAGCCTGCTATTTGCAACACTTGGCCGAGGGTTCAATCATTTTTTAGAACACTTAATTAATTATTCTTATTTAATTAAACATAGGGTGGTAAACATCATGTTGATGCTTTAAACACATATATTTGGAACTTTTTATACCAGCATTGTGTGCACTTGAGTGTGGCACATGCTGAATAGTTAAACATGTTATTTATGTGCGATAAAACAACTCAACTGACTAAACAAAGGTTTGATGTTTGTTAGTTAGAAGTCATTGTACAAGAATTGTAACTCTTTCAATTTGAAATAACTATTTAACATCATATAGTAACACCATTATTTGAATCGACCATGAACTTTTGGTGTGTAATGACGTCAGGTTTAAATACGGTCTACGCTAGGAACCTGTCAAATATTTGCGCGTGGGATCGAATATTTCGTGAGTTATTTCCACTTTCTTTCGCGCTTATCTCCTTCAAACTAAACGTTGTATCAATATGTATGTGGCAAAACAAAATTGCAATATGGATTTGACGTCTTAACATTAGCAGATGTAGTGAGTATTAAAGTATACACGTTTTGAAATGTTTGACATGTCAATTATTTGTATTCGTTAAATTCATCGTTCGTTTCTACGCATGATATAGAATTAAAAATCAGATATATCCCCATTTATATGTTAATTTAATGCCAATGTTTATGTAATATTCCTCACACGAATTATAAATTATTATTGTCAATATTAATATCCTCATTAGCAATATTTATAAAAAAAATCGACTTTGTGTGTGTATAATGCTTGATTGGACTTTTCCAGAAATATTCATTATTCAAATTTGAAGTTATTCTTATTCGACAGCTGATCAAGTGATTTTTCTGTAATAAATAAGTCCATGGAACGTTCTGTTTTGTTTTGTCTGCTATTAATATGTTTGTGTCTTGCGATTCATCTTTGCAGTTTACACATTTTGAAAATTGCAGATTCATACGCAAAAAGGTCAAATTCGTAAAATTGATTTAGAGCAACTTTAAGGCCACTGAATAGGACGCTATAACATTTTCAAAACATCAGAAAACTCATAAATGTAAATTGATTTATGCTACTGTATTCAGAGTTTTTATTATCTTAATAGAACGTTCACATTGGCGTTTTGGTTAAAAAATGTTGACATTCAAATCGCATATTCTCGCTGTAATAAACAACTACAATCGACTGTAAACCGTTGTGAAGATCACGACCTTACTTTTAAGTTCTCACTATTGATATTTGCATTCATTGATAACCTAAGATATACTGACATTAAATTCTTATAGTATGGCGTAAAGGTTTTAAGAAACGGAATTTAAGCACATTGAACGGATATTTGTATAACACAAAGTAATTCGCATCTATACTGTCTTCTCAAAATACTGACCAATTGAAACGGTTAAAGCAAAATTGGGAACACAATTTACACATGCTCCTTGAAGAATTGGAACTTTTTTTGCGTAACTTATCAGGTCGTTTTATCAAGACAATTGAGTTCACTCATCGCGTACCTACTATAGGTATTCCATTCAGTCTTTATGGCCATTATGTTAGATAATTGAGTTCACTTGATCAAGATCATAACTCTGAACGGCATAGGGTATAATTCAGGCCCTTCTTCTGCTTAGCAAATACAGATTTAAGTCTACATATAATTTAACAACTACAGGCATTCACAGATGTTTTTTATGGTCATTTAATTCATTAAAGGACACTGACAGAAAGTCCGTTTTATGTTCCGTGCCTTTACGACAAGATTGATTTTGACTCATGAAGTACTGGAACTTTACCAGTTCTAAGGTGTTCAAATATAAAGGTCTATAGAGCACTCTTGAACTTCAAATACTGATTTATATGTTAATTTACATGCATTTTCTGGTTTTGGCCTGCAAGTGTTAAACAATTTAGATACCTTTTGTGAAATATAAACATTTGCACATCAAGTGAAGTTTTTAATTGTTGGATCCATACCGGCCTACCAGAAGTGTTACTTTCTGATCATGAGTATGTCGATCATTGCTATGTACATGAATCATTTTGCCGCAGGAAGGAGAGGACGTTACACTTTTAAGTGATGATTGCTTTTAGAACCCAGTACAATTTGTGAGGAATACACATCGGAATATATAGCACCAGTATATATGTAATTAATAAAGCGACTACACATTTCACTGTAAGTGATCACAAACATCACATGAATGTACAGAAAAGGAATAAAAAGTGTGAAACATATCTTAAATCTACACGGATCAAACATGGACATAGTTATGCGCTTAACGAATAAATAAGACATCAGTAAATTGGTTTAAATGTAAAATTTAAATTTCATGCGCAGAAAATTAGAAAGTTTGCGTGTGCTAAGCCTAATCAATGAGCTCTCTCAAATATGTGTATGCAGCTCTGCTAAAAGGCCTTTACGATGGCATTCATAGAGACCTTCATATATATATCAAATAATACAGGTTGATGTCGATTGATTGCGTATTGTCTTTTCATATATTTGTCCTAAATATTTTCAAGTTATGGATATTTAAATGAACATATCCAAGGTTAAAAAAAAACTCCTTTTGGGTGAATACAGTTTATTGTCTATGTACAAGGCTATACTACCTAGATTAGTGTGGGTCTAAAAATAGGGCCATGATGGCCTTAAATCGTTCACCTGAGTTTACATGGTGTGTAAGACTTGAACTGATAGAGGGCACGAACTTAGTAAGGTAACAATTGGATAGACCTAAATGAGTGAGACACGGTTACGTATGACATGGATGCCTCACCCCATTCCATTTTTGTTTCAAGATACCGTTTATGCCAAAATCAAGCTGAATGCAAAATTTGACTTGTGACCTAGACATGAGAACTCTCCCTTTGAGGTGTTAAGACAAATGATACAAGAGCCACTCAGTCTCCTCATGGAAGTATTTTTTGGTAAGTAAGTTGTCTTAAAAAATAATGATAAATGACAGGTACAACTTGGAAAACAAATTTATAAAGACCTATTTCGGATAGGGAAACCAAGTTTACACACATAATGCGTTGTTATCATGGTTGTCATACATGTAAGTGGTACGTTATCTTAAAATAGAATGATGAATAACAAAGTTATAATCATAATAAGCCGTTAACTGCCCAGATTTATACATATTTGAACTCATAAATGTGACCTTTACATTTGAAGCAGAGAGACAAGTTTTAATTGCGACACTTCGTCATATCATATGATGGTTCACGTGTGCGTCATGTAATACAAAAGTTTCTCAATATATGGCAAATGTATGGCTGAGATAGGAACTATCAAACTGATTTATGGCCCATATTGACCTTTAAACATTACGCTTTACCTTGACCTTTAAGGTTAAGAGATTCCAAACATCGTACTATGATGGTCGACATTTAGTATAAAGTTATTTCATTATCAACAAATATAATTATAACGTTATGGCTAAGACATGAAACTTTGCACAGAAGCACAGACGGTTAGTAAGACTAATATTTTTTTTCCATTCTTCGAAAACGGCATTACATCAATTGAACTTCGAATAACAATTACACACAGAAGTAAATTGAACTATCATGAATAACATTTCTGTCAAAGAGGAGTAACTGCAGTTGACCTCTATATAAAACAATAAGTGTTTGCTCACATGTTACAAAAGCTAAATTTATGACTAGATTGGTAACGATGTTTTTTTCTTAGATTGTGCCTGATCGCCTTGATTTGAAAGCACGTTACCCAGATACGATATTTAAAAAATAACTGTAAACATTCTGACCACGTTTTAGCAAGATTGGATGAAATGTGTGGTCTCTAGAGTGGTATCAAACTTAACATTTGCGATGCACACAACGAACCGCACACCGCACGTCTACCGACGACATAGTGTGATCACATTTGCTAACCTTGAGCAGTTCATCGCCCAGGCAAGTTAATAAACGGATCACATTAAGCAATAGCTAAAATTTAAACGCTAGATGTGGTCAGGTAACATAGATTCAACAAAATACAAAATGCTATTTTTTATTGTTTTTTGTTCAATATATTCCATTTTAATTTCCCGCAACGATACACATGTATCTATTCATACGACACACGAACGCTAACATGATACATGAACATGTGTTGAATATAGTGTATCACAAAAACTAAAAAAGATCATGTTGTATCTTGTTAAATCTATGTTACCATGCCAAATCTAACGTTGATATTTTGGCTCTTGCTAAAAGGAACACTGATTTTGTCTGTGTTAACTTTATTTTATGAAATATTTTACGAAATATTCGTTGATTTTTAGTGTTAATTGGGGCTTTAAATTATGTATGAATTACTTACAAACACTATCAATATACGTGTACTAGTCAATGATAACACACATATTTAGGTCTACACTTAACATTATCCTCCTAAGCAATTACCTGCGGTTATAGGTATTTTAAATCTTTATTTATTAGAAATAATCGACAAAAATAATTATTTATATAAACGTCATAATGTACGATGTTTTTCAATTAGTGATGTTCACCTAAATTATTGTTAAATGCAGTTATATTCATAGTTGTAGTGGCTGCTTACAACTTCTAACACATGCATTCATTAACAACACACATTTATAAGCAGATGTACATGACAGAGATTAATCAGTAAACAAAATAAGTCACACAATGTATAACATAGATCCTGCTGTATGAGAAAATCATAATGGTGCATGAAGAACATAATAGCGACAACAATATTTTGAACTTAAACATGTTCTTGATATTGCATACGATTGAATATATGTACCAGAGAAAAACTTAGTTTAACTGATCACACAACTGTTACCTTAAAAATGAGCATATAGTCGTTTTTAATTAGTGTGTGCACAGCAAAATGGTTGAATACGACGCAGAACACGCCGAACGTGCCAGTTAGCGGCATTGTTTGTACCAACAAAACGCAACGATCTCTCGTAGTAATATAACGACATTTCATAGTCCCCTTCCATTTCAAAGCAATGACCAAGCAAGTTTAGTGCAGTCTCTGGGTGATATAGGTTGATTCCTTTTATTTCATCACATATATAATGCATCAATACTCTAATTGCATGAAGCTGCTTGTCATGTTCACGGAGTCCTCTATACGTGAGATACTGTAAATAGTGAAGGAACGGACGAGCATCGACCTCAGCACAGTCCATCCAATGTTTGTCAAAGTAATCTCTCTGTATCACTTCCGCTTCACTTATATTGCGATTCATTTCAAACAACAATATGCCAGGAGTGCAGTACGATTCTTTCCTACAAAACTTGACACATACTGCGAATGGCGGTTCACTGAATCCGTTGTCACTGTGACATGATATCATTTTAGCAAACACCTCAAGATCACTGTCTCCTTGTAATACTCTACATCCGCATACAGCCTTGACCTTTGTGTGATATCTCCTCTCCACATCTTCCAACACTCTCACTGTCGCTTCAAGTTGTCCGCTACAGTACAATATAGAAGCCAACTTAAGGCTACTAGAAGCTACATCAGTGTTTAAGGAATATTGGAAACGCCTTATAATTTCGCTGTTAACAATATGTCGTAGTCGCAAACTGTTAGATGATTGAATTGAATTTTGTAACGCGTAAAAGTGCTTAATGAATTCTAAAGAAACAGTTTTCAATCTCACATTCATATAGTATTGAAAAACATTGTACACTAATATATATTTCATTTCAATGGTTGTATTATAATTAAGTTGATAAACAAAAAGTATATGCTTTATACTTGATATAAACCTGTTGAAGCGCTCGAACCTCAGAAGTAAGCTGATGCTGTTTCGTAAACATTGACGCCCAAGTTCTACAGCTTGTCCATTTCGCCGTATACTGCACGATTGTAACCGACCTTCTATGTTATCTATCTCAATATCAAATACATCTTGTACGTTTCTCTTTATCATGGATTCTATATACACTAAAAGACGTCTCTGCTGCACATTGGAGAGTTTCCCATCGAACAAGTTCACTCCTTCTATGATAAAATGCGGGAGAGTTCCCAATCGCAGCCATTTCCTCAATACGAGTAAACAAAGCCTAAGAAGAAACATAAGGTTATGTTCGTTCCACAGAGAAGGATGTGTTTTTTCTATCGTGTAAAACATTATAGCTTTACAATGAAAGCTTGTTATAGAATCCCCTACAAGTTTAGCAAATAAGGACTTTTTAATCAGTTTTAAAACAATATAACATTTTAATTGTGTCATATTAAAACTAAACATTAGCATTCTTTCTATCAAGTTCGGAGACAGGCGCCATTCTTCGCGTTTGTAATCACTATCTGGATGACCAGCAGGAACTAGGAAACACGGAGCTACCTGTGCAGCCTCAAGAAGCTGAACAGGCGGCCAGCTTCTACATCTACATCTGTCAATCCAATGTTGTATTTCAGGAAGAGGTTTGAGTACGTGAAATGCATGTACAATATCCCAGTTAGGTATACAACTGACAGAAGGCCCACTATTGGTTGCCTTTCCCCAGTCATCTTTAAGAACAAACTCGAGTCGTTGTTTAAATCGTTCGGCGCTTAACAGTACTTGTCCAGAATCTCCCCTTATGGCAATGATATTACAAAGACTGGTCTCAGGTTCAGGTGTGTCATCTCTGAATACTTGTAGTAAATACTGTTGAGGAGGAGTCTTGTCGTCGTGGATCATCAAAAGATTCCGCATCCCGGTCTCCCAGTCTTTCGAGACTCTCATTATATTGCAATCGTTGAAACTGAATAAACAATCAATATCAGACTGAAGAGCTGGAATGGTGGCCCCTTCCGATTGGCTCCCAAAATGAAAATACACACCGTTCTTTCTTGTTAGTTGAGCTGCTATCATGTGCATACGCTCCCTCCATAAGTAAGTGACCCTCCGTTCCATCAAAGTTTCCTTCACAGCTCCATTGTCATCAAGTGCTTCTGACAACTGGATAGACAATTCTGCGAAGTGCTCTGGAATCTAGATATACACATATTGTACACTTTTGATCAGTTATGCTTATGTTTAATGCATGATTGTACGTATAGATGCTGCGTGTTTATATAATATGGCTGATAACACATGTTTATACCATAAGCTTATTGAAATAAATAAACTGTATTCGTTTGTTGATAACTGTTTACAAATGCATCGACGTTGATAGTTTTGTGTCAAGTATGTAGTGGTGTAATTTATGAAACCAAGAGTATTAGGGATTAAAAATTAAAGCCTTATATTTAAAATATATAAAACATGTACAGGAGTACTGTTCAATTTATGAGGGCCAAATACAAATAAATCATATATAAAAAATACACAATGGGTTAAAGTCTATTTTAAAATCGTGATTAGGTCTCTTTTATGAAAACTGAATTTTATTTCCAGGTGCCGAATGTGTGTTTTGAATTTATAAAACATAACATGCGTCAGTATGTAAACATGTTTGCCAGTTTTGCCTGTTTGGGAATCAGACCCCGATTAGTCCGTTCGCACGCCTGCCATTTGGTTTGTCCTTTAGCACACATGAAATCGGTCAATCAGTAGCTGTGTATTGCCTGTTTGTTTGTCTATATGTCCGTTGGTCTGTCTGTCTGTCTGTCTGTCTGTCAATCTGTATGTCTGTCTGTCTGTCTGTCAGTCAGTCTGAATGTCAATTTGTCTGTCTGTCTGTCTGTCTGTCTGTCTTTCTGTCTGTCTGTCTGTCTGTCTGTCTGTCTGTCTGTCTGTATGTATGTCTGTATGTATGTCTGTCTGTCAGTCAGTCTGTATGTCAATCTGTCTGTATGTATGTCTGTCTGTCAGTGTGTATGTTTGTCTGTCTATATGTCTGTCTGTCTATATGTCTGTCTTTATGTCTGCCTGTCTGTCTGTCTGTCTGTCTGTCTTTCTGTCTGTCTGTCTGTCTGTCCGTCTGTCAGTCAGTCTGTCTGTCTGTCAGTCAGTCAGTCTGTCTGTCTTTCATTCCCTCTCCGTCTGTCTGTCTGTCTGTGTGTCTGTCTGTCAGTCTCTGTCTGTGTGTCTGACTGTCTGTCTGTCTGTCTATATGTTTGTCTGTCTATATGTCTGTCTGTCTGTCTGTCCGTCCGTCCGTCCGTCTGTCTGTCTGTTTGTCTATCTGTCTGTCAGTCTGTCTGTCTGTTTTTCTAGCTGTCTGTCTGTCTGTCTGTCTGTCAGTCTGTCTGTCTGTCAGTCTGTCTGTCAGTCTGTCTGTCTGTCTGTCTTCCCGCATATATGTCAGTATGTCTGTCTATCTGACTGTCTATATGTCAGTCTGTCTGTCTGTCTGTCAGTATGTTAGTCTGTATGTCTGTCTGCCTGTCTATATGTCACTCTGTATATCAGTATGTCAGTCTGTCAGTCTGTCTGTATGTCGGTCTGACGGTCTGTCTGTCTGTCTGTCTGTCAATATGTCAGTCTGTCTGTCTGTCAGTCTGTCTGTCTTCTGTCTGGCTATCTGTCTGTCAATCTGTCAGTATGTCGGTCTGTCTGACTGCCTATATGTCAGTCTGTCTGTCCGTCTGTCTGTCTGCCTGTCTATATTTCAGTATGTCTGTCTGTCCGTCTCTCTGTCGGTCTGTCTGTCTGCCTGTCTGCCTGTCTATCTGTCTGTCTGTTTGTCCGTCTGTCTGTCTGTCTGTCTGACGGTCTGTCTGTCTGTCTATATGTCAGTCTGTCTGTCTGTCTGTCAGTCTGTCTGTCTTCTGTCTGGCTGTCTGTCTGTCAGTCTGTCAGTATGTCGGTCTGTCTGCCTGCCTATATGTCAGTATGTCTGTCCGTCTGCCTGTCTATATGTCAGTCTGTCTGTCTGTCTGGCTGTCTGTCTGTCAGTCTGTCAGAATGGCGGTCTGTCTGTCTGCCTGTCTATATGTCAGTCTGTCTGTCTGTCTCTCTGTCGGTCGGTCTGTCTGTCTGTCTGTCTGTCATGCTGTCTGTCTGTCTGTCTGTATGTCTGTCTGTTAGCCCGCCCAACCTCGCGCTCGAACGATGCCTGCCAGCCTGCCGCCTTGTTGTCTATATATATATGTTTGTCTTGTCAGTCATGTTTGTCTAGTCAACAATGTTTGTTTTTAGATCGGTCCGTTACTATTTCCGTCCGTCTGTTAAGCCATCATTTCGAATATATATATATATCAAGATAGGTTCCTATGTCGGTTTTCCCATCTGTCTAAGAACATTTTATGTTGTGATTATGTTGAGTTCAAACCATAACTAAAAACATCTATAATGCACACATAGTTGTATGATATACCTGCATGTTTGTTTTAAGTTTTGATCCGGTCTGTTGTTCGACCATTTTGATATAGTGTTCTCAATGCACCCTCTTCTGAATCCTTATCGAAGATGTACCTTCATAAACAAAAATGATACACTATCAACTGTTGTAAAGGATTCAAAATGCGGATTCAAATGTAACGATTCAATATCCATGTTAATAAAGGTACACGCTTGTCAATCACATAGTCGACGTAATTAAATGTGCATGTTTGTCTTAGGTTGACAACGATCATTGTATGTATGTCGTTTAGACTGTGCAATACTAATATGTATAAAGTTCATAGCTTTGAATGAATACATTTAAACTGATTTAGTATTTAAGGTTTCCACTTGTGTTGAAATAACTTTGCTTCAAATGGAAATCTTATGTTTATTTAGTTATCTTAGAAAAAACTGAACGATAGGTGTGGTTTATACTGAAAATTATCAACGGTTTGGTGTTCCACTAAGAAGGATGTAGTGATTATTAACCAATTATCGGAATGAAGAACCGTTGTATATTACAGCACCGCTTAAAGCTTAATCAATTCTGATCGTAACACAATCTTACGTACTTTTTCTTTCAGCATAAGCCGATTGTTATGTGTACGTTTAAGTGGCGTTAGAAAATCAAAACATTTAAAAATGACCTTAAACTTATTTATATTTACAAAGCTTATATTTTAGTAATTTTATTGTTAAGCATATTAAACAAACGTTGCTCTCTTGTTGAACCGAAATATTAAAAAGGTACTACACTTGCAGATATACTTTGACGATATAATATGACAAGAACCGCTTACATATCATAGATGTGTTATCGCGCATTAGCGCACAAACATGGTACTGAACAATATCTACAAGCTTTCGCAACTGTTTGTGAAGTATTGGCCCCGCTCATACTTTGTAAGCCATGGTAAAATAACAAATACAGATAGATGCGACCATTCGTGGAAAAAAGCACATACCTGGTTCGTTGTCCCTGATTCCCAAGGCGATGTAGGCATATCGCATGGCCGTGTCCACGTCTTGTGTATAGGAAATGTTACTTTGTTCAACTTATGTAACCTGAAAGAATCAAGAATTAAGAATTATTGGCTTGATATATACGATACTATTAAATTGTTTCAACAGTTTTTGTTATTATACACAGACGAGAATGAAATAAGAAGCACCATTGTTCAGACCAATATATCTTTTTCACTTCTAAGTCTACAATTACTCGCATTACGGAAAATATCTATGTTCGCGGGTGCTATTAGAGTAGAAACTCATACAAAAATATAAACAATTGTTAAAACAAGTAGGGCAAATAATAACGGATACGCTATTTATAACAAACAAAATGTTTATGCATTCTAAGAAACACATTATTTTAGAAAATGAGGCAGGTTCGTTTTGCCCTTTTTATGTTTACATGGTGTAATTACTTGAGGTTTTGTACCCTCGTGACCCAGTTTTAAACATGCTAATAATGAGTAATGTTCTGACTAAGCTTGATAAAAACTGACAAAAAATGCTGCCTCTAGAGAGTCCACACTATAGCAAATGAGAATTAGACCAGTTGGTCTTGTTTTGACCCAACATGAACCAGATTAGAACATGGCTGATATATCATTAGTGAAAATGTTCTGAGCAAGATAATTGAAGATTGGGCATTGATTGTGGCCTCTATATGTTGTCCATAAGATTTTAACTCCATTTCACAAAGTGCTCTAGATGTTAATCACATGTGAACAAGTTTCAAACACAACCAAGATATCATTGGGGCTAATGTTTTTAGCAAGTCTGTAAATGACGATTGACGAATAAATGTAAACTATAGAGTTTTCACATGTTTTTTTTCTAAAGCTGTATATGGAAAAAGGACCTCATCCTCTTGAAGCTAGGTTTTTCAACGGACCAAAACCAAATTTGAGATACGCTAAGATATTATAAGAACACATTTTCTGATCAAGTTTCATTACGATTGGACAAAATACGTGAATTTTAAGAGTGTTAAAAAGGTCTCGATACATATACCCAAATTTTCAACGGGCCTGACCCAATGTTAAAAACGGTCTAGATATCAATGGGACAAATGTTCTGAGCAAGTTTCATAAACATTGGAAATAAATGTGACATAAACAGTGTTCACAAGGTTTTACTATAGCCGGGCCATATACTGTAAACTGCGGCGGCCCCTGGCGACCATATGTTTCAGACTAGCCAAGATATAATTGGGTCAAATGTTCGGAGCAAGTGTAAAGATGATTTGGCAAAACATATTACTTCTATTGTATTCGCAAGCTTTCACTCTCAGTTGATCTTGTTACCTAGTTGTGGGCCCCTACATGACCCAGTTTGGAACTCGTATACACAATACATGTGGCCTCTAGAGTGTTCCCTAGGTAAATATTAATGGCCCATGACGGTTGGGTAACAAAGGCTTACCATTATAACGTTGTGCTCGGTGATCTTAACAGGAAGTAATCCATAAACCAGTTCGCAATCAATCAAGCATTTATCGAAATGCGCAGTAACGCACATTAATTTTAATTTTAATATATAATAGTTAATACGAAAACTGTAATGAATGTTAAAAATTTAATAAATGTTCTTTCATTAAAATGAACATTAGTCATTAGGCTAAGCATCAGAATAAAGGTGGTATCAAGATTAACAACGACAATTTCACTGTTGTAACAAACCGACACAAGTCTATAAGTTAGATATTGAACTTGTTAAATTATATTGGATCAATCATAAAACAGCGCTCTATGTGAAGCAAAGTACGTGGCATAATTTAGCTGTAACGTTTATTTTATTTTACATTGGATGCAACGTTGAAGGCTGTTTACTAACAACGTATATAGAAATATATCCATCATACACGGAATCCCCCGATAAGTGTCAATTTTACATAAATTAGCTTTTGGTAGAAATTCATTTTGTGAATTTATAAAAATAATGAGTACAATGCTTTACAAAAGGAAATAACTCTATAGCTAGAATAGCACGTTCGTGCGCAATACCCATCCCGTAAGTAAGATCTACCAAGTTATTTAGTTTCAAAGTGATACCCGTTTTAGTTTTCAAGACATGCTCCGACAAAATTTAAATGCAAACAATACTCAAGGAAAATATGAATTTATACATATGGAGGCAATAGTAACAATTCGTGTGCATTGCATATCCTCATAATGAGATATACATATTGACTTAGTTTCAAGTTGATACCCATTTTAGTTTTAGGGATATGCTATGGACAAAATTTAAAGGTAAAAATAACAACCTTCTACCCATGATGTAAAACTGCACTTCCAATACATGAATAATTAAGTCACTATAATAGTGACAATTAGTGATAAATGTTTAATTTAGTATATCATAAATTATCGTAAACATTATGAATTTATGATTGAAAATACTTGGTAGAAAATCCACCTTACGATTATCCATATCCGATTCTAAACATTGGAACCTTGCAGTGATATTGAATATCCCATTTTCCTCGTCCGAATATTCCGTTCAATTGATATATACACAGTTATCAACTATTTCGTTCTTAATATAATATATATTTGTATTATTTAACAATTATATTATATGAACAATTTATGTGTGTTTATTTTAAAAGTAATACGAGAGTTGCCAAATTTCAAAATGAACAAAAGGAATCCGTGTTTTTTCGAGTACATGCTCTATTTTCTCGAGCCATTGATGTTTCAGCAGTTGTATATATACTATACTTCAATGTACATGCAATTTGTCAATTATATTCAACAAGCCTCAGAAGAACATTAGTAAAACGATGAAGGGCATTGCTTTAGGCCTTTTGAGATGCAAATGCAGTTACAGAAGCATTCAAAATGAACTGAAAAAGATTGACCATGCTATTTCTTTGGGAGGTATACGGAATATTCGACATGACGCTTCTTAACAGCGCAGTACAACGCCTGGTGGTGCTACAAATTGAACTTCAAGTAGACGTCCATGTAAGGTCACACCTGACATCGTATGCAAAATTCGTCGCTGGATCTCTAAAATCAATCCGCCGACCAAGAGAAAAATGGCATTGGACACAATAATGTCCAAGGGAACAGTATACTTCATCATCAGGAATGTTTTGAAAGCAAAACTACGGAAGAAGTGCAAGGTTCATCAGCTCAACATGACACAGATTCAGAAGTGCAGGGCCAGGTCTTGGAAGCTATATCTAAAGCCTAAATGTTGCAAGTGGAGAGATTTTGTTACATCTGACGGGGCGATGTTTTATCTTGGTGGAAGTTATGGAAGAAGAAGAGTGTGTTATGTCAGAATGGGAGAAAACTTTGGCGATAAACTGAAGTTTGTAAAACGTGATGCGTTTGCCCGTGGCTTCATGATGTGGGCTGCTGTATTGTCCAGAGGTAAATCAGAGATCAGAATAATTCCCAAAGGGACCAAGGTAAACTCAGAATACTATATCAATAAAGTTCTGAAACCATACTAAAGGATGTCCCGAGACTCTTTCCGGAGGGTAAACACGTCATGACGTTCCATCAGGACAGTGCATCTAGCCACACTTCCAAACACACAGTGAACTTTCTAAAAGATCAACACATTAAGTTCATAACACCCGAAGAATGGATGCCAAAGTCTACAGATGCGGCCCCAATGGATTTTGGTATATGGGAGATACTAAAATGACGCTTACAGAAACAACAAGTCCGCTCACTTTCTGGTCTCAAAAGAGCTCTGAAGGACGAATGGCGCAAATCGGAACAAAGACGAATGGCGCAAATCGGAACAAACTACCATCAACAAGACTTTGAAATCGTGACAAAAGCGTTGCAGGATGATATACAATTGCCATGGATCTCATATTGAGCTATTGTTGCAATAAAATGTATTTAGATTATAAATTATTCATGTTTTTGTTGTGTTTATCATTAAATTGGACACCTCTCGTAGATGTGCGGACATCGGACTTAGTCCTTGTTTTCTATTCAATCAGCATCTGTATGGCGAATTTGAAAAATATTGTATTTGTGAAAACAGCTCAGAGACTGTTGTGCACCATTTAAATTTGATGTATACATTGTCATGATATATAATGATTTGCGTAATCCCATGACTAGTGCTTATGTGGTGATGGTTTTGATTGAAACATACAATTACGGTATTTCATTATAATAACGAGAATGCAGTGAATGTTACTCCATTAAGACAATTATGTTTATTTAATATACATAACAAAAACTATTAACCCCAAGGGTAAGGCCAATTATGACCCCAGGGCCTTGATTTTAGCAAACATGCTGAAACACAACGTAATGTAACATGCCACATAACACCTCTGAGGGTTTAAGTTTCAGAAGACCTGATTTCCCTATGTACATCTCAGAGACACAAGTTAGTCCCTAGGCGTGCCGAATTTTACATCAGGGTAATGGTGTGAGCAGTCTTGGTAGTGAGCCATCATATAATGTTACATAAAAAATATTACACCTGAGGGCCTTGTCGTTTAGGTGATTAAATTTGTACAGAAATGTTCTATAGAAGTCTTAAAAAGCCATTTGGCACCTGGAGTGCGGTCATTTGTTACCCCAGGGGGGCATGAATTTAACAAAGTAAGTAGAGGACAAAAAGCAGATAAGAATGCTGTCGAACCCAGGTTTTGACCTTTCTCAAATGGTGTAATTGTCAAATTAATTCTTGATAAAATATTCCGTAAGTAGGCCCGGATGAATACATTAAATTTTCGTATTTGTGAACATACCATAACCGAGCGAAATAGGAAACGTGAACTCTACTACAGTGACTCATTTACATTGAGATACACTTGAATTGACTATATATGTTGTGCAGTGTAGAGTAAACAAATTACAATTTTGCATGGATTAATTCAGCTTCGCACTGAATTCTCGAAATTAATACCGCGTGTGTCCCTTTATATTTGACACGTTCTCAGCAACAAATCGTTTATACATGTACTTAAAACCTATGTTCGCATACTAAATATATTGCATTATATGTGATAGAATAGTTTATGTTATATATTTTTTGCTGTTACTTATCTCGATATGTTTTTCAAGTTATTTTATATTGTTTTCATAATTAATCATTACAATTGTTAATGTATTGAATTTTAAATAAGCTGCCGTTCCAGCAGTGCAATATTGACCTCTCTTAAAATGGCTTATGTACATTCCATGTCGCATGGAATCAATGTCGATGTGCGGTATGTCGGGAATTCGTCATTTTAACGCTTTCGCGTTAACTTAGGCGATACAATAATTATCTTTCGACAAGAACTATCATACACAAAGATTTTTTTTGCGAATGCAATACATATAATGCACACATGTAATTTAAATAAAATATTATTATGTGTTTTAAACTATAACATGAGACAGAACATTTTTTATTTATTTAAACAAGAATAAGTCCATCTACCTGAAATTCCATATATTGAACATGATGGCCATGATTCACGATACTAACGAGTCGAAAAGCTGTGAGCGACAAACCAATACACAAGTTTGTTCGAATAACGCCCCTATTTTTACATACTATTATTTGTTTTGTCTACTGATACAATAAAATCGCAAAAGTGTCCAATTATGAGGAATACGTTCCCACAATTTGCGACACAACACGTTAGTCATGTGGGTGTGACGCAGCTAAGAACAGCGCAGATATAAACACACCCGCGATATTTTATCTCATTGATATAACTGGCTATCTTTTACCAACACAAACAACATCAACGCCCCAGATATTAAAAAAATAAATATAATTCATGTTAACATTTTCATTTAACACTGTGACAACAGAAAGAGGCCAATAAACGCGTTCATTTGATGATTTCATTTTCGATATAATTAATGAACATTTTATTCAAAGTATTCATGGATTATGTATTCTGAGTATTAAGTAATACAAACAAGAACACGTTTAATGAGACAAGTATTGGTTAAATAAATGACCTATAATGGTAAATGGTGGTGAATTATAACTGTTAAGCCCATGATTGTTCAAAATGAGTCCGCTTCTAATTAATGCTATTTTCAATGAAAAGTATACGAATTCGGTATCGATTTTTAACAAGATTCAGTGTAAATATCCCCGTCAGCCTATTAGAACACAAATCGCTGAATATTATTTACAATTTTACCGTGTACATAATAACCGAATACCTTGTGTTACAACTCCTATTTCCGGTAGAGATAACGCATGGCTAAATAAACATTTTATAATAAAATAAAAGTTATAATAAATAACAAGACTAACCGGTTCGTTCGAATATGTGTATCTTGACGATAAGTTTAAGTCTCGAGTGAAATCGAAAGTAATTTAATATGGTTTTAGGGGGAATTTCCGATGACGTACAATTGTTTGGGATGGTCCGACTCAATTTTACGTTTTTCAGATAATAATAGAATTAGGATTAATGACGGGCGTTTTGTAGATTGTGTTTAAGTATTTCTATTCAGAGAGATGCCTAAACAATGGAAAATAATGAGTGTTCTCCTTAATGAGGAAGATTTTAGGTGGCTGATCTATTCATAATGTTAAGTCTTCAAGTGCAAGTAAGTGTTGCCTGAATCACATACTAAACATAACAATACCATCATGCGACTATGTACTTGAATATATATATATACTTTTATGAAACTGATTGTCAGGTAAAAGAGGACTGTTGGAAGATTGAAGTAGTACACTTATTATCGCAACACTGTTTGAAACAGTCAAGATAAAATGACAGGTTTTTTGTTGTTGTGTGACATTTATTGTCTATTAGTATGATATCATAGAACATTAATACTCTATTTTTCGCCCCCCCCCCCACCCCGCTCTATGACACGACGAACATACATATGAATGCATACTCAATTGATATAGTTTTTGTATCGATGTTTCATAAGCCTTTGTGAAAGCAAACAATTAAACCTTCTTTGCCTATTAAATTGTCATGGACATTCAGTTTGGTATAAATTACTGTCGACTTCCATTTAATTAAATGTGAAATATAATTATGTAAAATGTATCAATAAATTATCGGCATAACACATATGTAAACACTTTTAATTTGCACTTGGATTTTTTTTTATCAGTTTCATATCATCAAAAATCGGGTCTTCTCGGGGTTAAAAACTTGACATGAGAACGAGATCTAAGGCTAAGAAGATCCTCGTAACAGTACATGTCAAGAGAAGAAAAAAATCTGATAGCGAACTGTGAATTAAGAATAAGGCCAAATATATCAAATTGTGATGTTTTGGCTTGCCGACCGTGTTTAATATTTGTGGCCAGCCCCACCAAATTTCCCCGATTTGTGATTTGTAGTTTAAATGTGGCATATTCGTAAATCAATAAAGATTGCACATTTGTAAACGCAGTTTTTAAAATAAGAAGTATTATTAGAACGCTCTAAGTGGTTGAGTATACAGTCGGATCAGTGTTCGGTTGGGGCATAATTTGGCAGTGTAGCCGGCATTAACTATGCACATCCATGTTGTATTTTATGTTACTTAAATATAAGTATCTTCTGTATTATCAGTCTAAGAATTAGATGATTACATCCCATGATTTGAACCTACCAATCTGTCTTAGTCGACTAAAGTGTGACAATGGTCAACTATTGTCTGAAAGTGTCAGGTTTTTTGTACGGGGGCATAATTTAGTGAAGTACTTATGTTTAATTACAATCTCATTGATCTCGGCGTATCCACAAAACTACGAGTAAAGTATCGCCTTAGTGTAAATAAACCTCTGCACATGACTTTGTTTAATAAAGTGTTCTCCACCCTAGAAGGCCGTATTTGGAATATGCCGGATTATTCCATAGTTGTTTGGAATATGAGAGGGTTTTTTTCCGACAAACTGAATGGTTATTTGGTCGCATAAAAAATTAAAATCTGTACCGTGCAACAAATGAAATAGCTATATCGATGATCTGTATTATATTAGAGATCAATATGGGGACAATGCACGCTATGTGAATGCTTGTCGGACAAAAAATATGGTTGCTATGGTAACATGCATTCGTGAAAACCAAAATATGGATCTTGCGACAACTCAGAAGGTATTTGAACTATGTTGATTTAACATGGGTATGTAAATAGTAGGTCAAAGTTGATGTATGTATGCAATTTCTTCCTTCAGACGAAAGTTGTGCTCGATATTATTTCAGAAATAACTGGAAACTAAAATGTGGATACTGGAACAACTAGAAAGTTCTCAAGCTATGTTGATTAAACGTATAGAGATCCTGTTTTAAAACAGACAAGGTTATCGTTAAAGCTTACGTAGGGTGCTGCAGTTTTCCTGTTTTTGTTACAAAAGTTCTTGTTTTTATTGCATTACACACTGCAATTTTTTTTTTAGGATATTGGTGCATGCCGAGAGGATTTAGTTGTGGAAATCAGAAGTTGGTAGTGGAGGAACTTCTGTATTTCTTTGCCGGCTACTAGTCAGTCAAATGATACATTACTTCGCAATGCTCGCTTAACGTGTATGCGTCCTTTAACTGATGATACATACAATTGTTTTGATCTCCACCTTCAATCAGGCGAAATACCAACAAGACTGCCACAATGTACTTCGTATAAGTGTCACTTGCTTCAAATACGTGTTAATACTTTATACTTATTTTTAGATCTTTCTCTTGCCCCCAATATGTCTATGTTATCATAGTTCTGATTGTTACAACGCAAAGTTAAATTAACAATACGTTAAGTTGTGTTTTACTTAAATTATAAGAGCTACTTCCGTGTGTTAAGTATTTGGTGATATCAAATAGGGTTATAGTTGTAAAACTTCACAGTTACATAAGTCACGTAAGAAAAACAAATGTTTTCTTTAAATAAACATTTATAAGCATACTTCATAAAGTTGCATATTTGTTATGAAAATGTGCCACATTTCGGCGTTATATGACTAGAGACTATACGGATCAAAATAGGTATAATAATGCACTTACACGGTACAAAGTATACCGGGTAGGTACACATTTGAGCCCGGCGATCAATGTGTATATTTCACAGTAAAAATCTTTAATGCGAATTAAAAACATGTAAAACTAGATGCATGCTGATCTTCAAGATTTTTAGCATATTAATTTCTATAAAATACACATTGTCACTGATAGAATTTCAAACAACGTTTTTGATATCGTTCATACAACATTTATAACGTTATTGCCTTGAAATGAAAAACTACTGTTGGAAAAATACGCGGTTGGTATGTGACCTTACTAAGTCAATGAAGACTAAGAATTATATACGAAAAACGATAAAGTGAGCAGCACTGGCTTCGAAACATGACGACTATGTAGAATTCATGAGTGATAAAAAAAAATAGCGGAAAATGTAATCGTGTGTGATCAATTGCAAAATAATCAATGTTATGTTACATTGTCATTGATGTTTCGATAAACATATAATATTTGTTTAAAATGAATTTAATAGTATATTTGACGAATAAACGTTAGATACAACAAAAACCTTACTAGCCTTAATATGTCTGCATCAAGGTCATCTTTTATTTTACTGAAACTACAATTTTAAACCATCTTCAGAAATAGTCCTTGACTTGTGTATTGATTAAATAATAACGCAAACAATATATGTCTCAATAACAAGCAGTGATCCAAAACTTTGAACAAAACATTTTATCTATACGTCATGTATAATTAATATTATTTTGACATTTTTAACAAAAATAATTTAATCCAAAGCATAGAAATACACAATCTAATGAACTGCGTATTGAAATTGGTTGGCAGTCAACACACACATCTGTCTTCATTTTACTAAAATATTATGTGACGTTAATAAGCATAACATATACTGTGTGAAAATTATATAAATATTATAAAAGTGCGGTTTGTTTCGCCTTTTTTATGAATACGTTTAAAATTTACAACGAAACGTGATAATATTGGAATTGGTTAGAGCTCAATTCTTTGAAAGTATGATACGGAACGTAGTTTACCTTCTTTGGTGTGCTTTTCATTTCAAATATTTAAATGTGTTTGTGATACTTTGATAAATCTCATAATGTGGTTTAAGGACACACTCTTCCGTTAAAGAGACATTTAACTTAACATTCTCAATTTGGAGACTAAAACAACAGGAATGTTAATGAACTAAATATAAGAATCAATTCGTAGTTCTTACAAGTTAACCATCGATTAATAGACAAGTACCTGATCCGGACACTCTCCTATTTGGTGAATGCCGCGTACTGGTCAACATGCTTGAATGACGCCTGACTGGTCAACATGCTTTAATGACGCCTGACTGGTCAACATGCGTTAATGACGCCTGACTGGTCAACATGCTAGAATGACGCCTGACTGGTCAACATGCTTTAATGACGCCTGATTTGTCAACATGCTTGAATGACGCCTAACTGGTTAACATGCTTTAATGACGCCTGGTCAGCATGCTTGAACGAAACATAATGAATAATATTTACACTCGAACGTGTACACGCTCTCTCATTTGGTGAATGCCGCCTGACTGGTCATCATGCTTGAATGCAACATAATAAATAATATTCACACTGGAACGTGTACACACTCTCTTATTTGGTGAATGACGCCTGCCTAGTCAACATGCTTGAATGCAACATAATGAATAATAGTAACACTAGAACGTGTACACACTCTCTCATTTGGTGAATGACGCCTGCCTGGTCAACATGCTTGAATGCAACATAATGAATAATATTTACACTGGAACGTGTACACACTCTCTCATTTGTTGAATGCCGCCTGACTGGTCAACATGCTAAAAAGCAACATAGTGAATAATATTTACACTGGAACGTGTACACACTCGTTGAAATAATCCAACTCCCAGCTAATAGTACTAAAAAGCTCAGAATTCAAGACGAACTAGTGTACACATTTACATAGTCTAATGTATGCTAGTATAACTACTTGTAATAAAACTAAAATTTCAGCAAAATAAAAACCAGGCTTAAATATAATTATAGAAAAGTAATAATTATTATTAGACTTACTTCTTTCTTTTGATTATGTGCATCACTACAATCCGTTGATGTCTCGAATGAAATCGAAAGTGAGTAAATATGGATTTAACGGGGATTTCCCTATGACGTAGAGTTGTGTATGTTTGTTCGACTCACTTGTAAGCTTTGTATTGGTTACTTTGTCAAATGTATAATTATAGTTAATAATTGACATATAATAGTTAAAAATAATATTAGCTCATTTTCTTTTTTAGTAATTCTTATGTTAAATAAAACAGTCGATCACATTCCTGTGTACATAATTTTACCGACATTTTACGGCAGTTCCATCACATTTCCGATAGTTTCGGCTTCGGATGTCCTCAAAACAATTGAGAATAGGTTATGCTGCACTTAAAATATTGTAGTTATAGTAGATACCTCCCAATTAATCAATAAGCATGTTTTACAGATAATATAATACCAAATATACATATATTAAGTTAACCCTAAATGCTATCTTTTATTTCATGTGTGACGCTTTGTAAAAACTTAACTCGTCCAAAACTCATCATCATAAACTATACATAGAGTGTAGCCGGTTGAATAACAGGTGTTTACAACTTTTAATATTTATTTTTGCTAAATATTTCAAATTTGCTGTTTACCAGTTAAAATAAAGTGGGTATTTTAAAACTTTGTTATTAATATCTTCCGTTACGGAAATGTACAAAGAACATCATTTAAACGAGAACTTACACATACTCATATTCAGAGAGGTTAATACAAAAAGGACAAATACAGTCAAAATTGTATCATGAAGATCGTCCGTTAAGGAAATGTACGAAAAAAACATCATTTAAACGAGAAATTACATTTGACCATAGTTGTCGAGGTAAGTAATACAACAAACAACAAAGTCACTATATACTATAAACCGTTAGATGTTCATCAATCATAATCGATAATATTAAGATTAACACTGACGGGCCTGATCGAACTCATGGTCAATGTTATTCCATAGTAAACATGATTTCGGTTTAATATCTTTAGGACGAACAGAGTTAGTGTGATGAACGCATATAAACAGTGTACACCAAGATCGTTTGTGTTTGCATATCGTGCTTATTATGTCAAGGTCAACGGTAAAAGCCAATGTCAATAAATATAGAAAAATGGTTTCCTCTTAAAATCAAGATTCATGTGTCTCGTAGGATAGTGTGCAATTTAGAAACGTACTTAATTACTTAATAGATACAATAACTCACTTACTATACATAACGTTTTGTTACGAAAACTTACGCTAGCTATTCTGACAAGAACGAGACAAGTATATCGGGCTGTCCTACGACATCATTTGTTTTGTAAGCTTATATTGAATAGTAAACAGAAGTACCGGACCGGATCACAGCGTATTAAATATAGTCCTTATTTAAAGAACAAATAATAGTATGTTTATGTTAGAACCGGCATAGTTGTCATATTATACCTCATTTTATTGGGCCGCGTGCGTCAAATGGCAATCTGATGCGTTCTTGTCAAATAGCATGTTCCTCTACGTTTAATTGTAGTCTTAAACACGCCAAGATCGATGTTTTTACCCGCACAAACGATAATTTGAACAATATATCTTAATTGTACAATGCATTGACAGGGGGGCATTGTAAAATGTTCTTCAAATAACTATTATAGTCTTAAATACTTCGAGTTAAGCTTACAACACTATTTTTAACAAGATTGTGATTTGGTGCATGCTCTGCGGTGTATGAGCGGAGAAAACAACTAAATGAAAACTCGACCGTTTCACTATTTATAAATGAAATTATAAAGTTTGATCATTTTCAGTATTCCGGGATCATCTGTTTTGGAGAAATACTATGTTTAAGTTTTCAATAAGAAACGTGATGAAACTGATAGAAATATACATATGTACATAGCATATTAAAATATAAAAACGCAACCAATTTAATTTAATCTTGAGCATTATTAAATCAGTAAAAAAAACTTATAAATGGATATGTTGTTATGGTCTCTTTAAAATACAACATAGTATAGGCATTTAGCCTCTGAAGACCGCAGCGGGAAGTTATGTTAAGTTCTTTAATACAGAGCCATGCCAACGCATTTTAACCGCCTCTTGTGGACTGTGATTGTTCTTCTTAACACGGAAGTTTTTAGACACCTGGTATATTGATAAAGAGAATTGTTCACTTTTAACTAAGTGTAGGCCTAAGCGCATACTTAACTAAACAATACCATAAATTTGAGTGTGTACTTGAAGAACTGTCTTTTCTATGAAACCCATTGTCTGCTTAATAGTTGTTTTAGATGATTTACAGTAGTGTATACATTTATACGTTTGTATTGTAACAGAGTTTAAAACACTAACACAAAACAAACGCAAGATGCTATTCAAAGTAATTGTAGTTTACGAGCTCATTTGTATTGATGTCATATGTTATAATATATATATATGTCACTCCCCTCTAAGACAAGACATTCATGCAAAAAACTGTATACTCATTATTATAATACTACTATAGTACCATGTTTTTGATACATCGAAATGGCGTTTGTCTTGATGCAGGTAAAGGGATTGACCTCACATTTAGGGACAATATATTCTACACAAATGCAGAAGAGGAAGACATTTGCTAAGATAAATTTGACAATCGGAAAAGATTGCATCATTTTTAAGACAATCACTTTGAAACAAAGAAGAACACCATTGAGGTTTACAAATGATGTATTTGTTATTTTAACATTGAAACTAGACATTAAACATTGTAATATTATTTGCTTTTAATTATCACAGTGAATGATATATAATTTAAACTCAATCGTATTCGCTTTTAGTAGCACGTTATGTGAAAGTGTGCTATCGATTTACTGTTCAAAATAAGCATAACACATCACCATATGTTTTTTTTAAATACACAACCGTCAATTTGCTAGTTTGCTAGTTTCATTTCTTACACATGTTTGCATGAATATAACATTATAACGCAATAACCGAGAGCTTGACATCATCAATCGCCCAATTGCCAGTAGCAAGTCAGAGTGGAATCCCGGTCAGTTCTTATAAATTCAAGTTGCCCGGTCGAGAAAGTAGAAAAACGCATTCGTAAAACATAAAATGTAATGCACACTGCATAACACACACTGGGAATTTTGATGTTAAGAGGTTAATTTGACGATAAATGTGTTAAAGAATTCTATGAAGACAAACATTCGCCATTTTTCGAAACAAAACAGGCAGGTAAACCGTGCGCGTGAATTGTGAATGTTTTCTTATTTGACGTTAAATCGGGACGATGATATTTCCATTGAACACGCGTTAATAATGTATAGCGATGTGCACATGCATTAGCTATTCAATTATAACGACCAATTTACGAGGAAATTCGACTTGAGATTTTAAGCAACACCCCAAATAATTTTATAAAAACCGGGCGAAAGCCAGTGTTCCAATTTAATCTCTATAAATTAATGTTGGCATTATTACATTTATCAATTTGAAAATAAATGTTTTTAACATGCCTTGATTTAACAAAGGTCGCGCTTTCTCATCACTTTTCTTATTAATTAATTTAAGCTTAATACATGGCATCCTGACAAAAAAAGATTTAAACTTGATTTTAATATAATGCTATATAACTTTAAACCTACACCCGGTTTGTAATAATATAAAGCTACACCTGTAATAAAAGTATCAGAGAAACCATTTAAATAGCTGTACAGATCTTGTATTAGTTCCACGAACACATATTAATCAATAATATAAACAATCCGGGACTTATAGCGAAGAAAAACGTAACAATAAGACTATAAATTACAGTAAACTTACATTAGGTACATTTATACTTGGCATCAGCTGCTCGCTGCATCACATCATCCGCGGAATTTAATATTAAAAGCCTATCAAGTGTGTAACTGTTAAGATAAACGTCTTGTGATATTATGTTTGTGTGTGGTCCTTTATTTGGTATCTATTATTTAATTATGTCTACATTGTCCCCTTCTTTTGAAAACCTTCGGAAACTAATAATGAGTAAGACGATTTTCGTGAATGAGGTAGTTAATGAACTTAGTATAAGACGCAATCCGTAATTCTTTCAAGTCATTCCTCGATGAATAGAAAATTACTTGACCAGGAGACTGTCTCCTTTTTCATGAATGACGCCTAACTGGACATCATCTTTGAATACAACACAATGAATAGTATTTATACGGGAATATGTACACGCTAGTTGCAATTATAAACTCCCAGCTGTACGTACATAGTCATTAAATATCAAAGCATTCAAGAAGAAATAATGTACACACTAACACAGNTATCTCATACCTACGGGCGATATCATTGATTCCTATGGGTAATATCACTCATACCTACGGGCGATATCATTGATTCCTATGGGTAATATCACTCATACCTACGGGCGATATCATTGATTCCTATGGGTAATATCACTCATACCTACGGGCGATATAATTGATTCCTATGGGTTATATCTCTCATACCTACGGGCAATATCATTGATTCCTATGGGTAATATCACTCATACCTACGGGCGATATCATTGATTCTTATGGGTAATATCACTCAAACCTACGGGCGATATCATTGATTCCTATGGATAAGACTGTTTCGGTAAACAATGATGGCCTAAAATATGCAGTAGCAATGGGTGATTGCAAACCGCGTGGTGATGTTCACGCATACATATGAGCCTCGCTATGTGAAAATGAGGTTTAATGCATGTGCGTAAAGCGTCGTCCCCGATAAGCCTGTGCAGTCCGCACATGCTAATCTGGGACGACACTTTCCGCCTTGACCGGATTTTCTTCAAGAACAGTCTTCCATTTGACGAAACATATAATTAAAGCCGAAAGTGTTGTCCCTGATTAGCCTGTGCGTGCTGCATAGGCTAATCTGGGACGACACGTTATGCATGTATGCGTTAAACCCCTTTTCCATAGAGTGAGGCTCATATACATAAACGTTTCTTCAACAACTGATTTTAAAAGTATACGTGACACTGAATAACACGTGACTCTGCCTCATGCTTTGGTGTTGGTGGTGTCTCTCTTTAGACAAAAACGGGAAGCTTTGGTAGCTAACACCTGCATGTCCAAATATGAACATGGTGTTTTTCAAATAGTCGTTGTTGAGAACGCGGAGATTAACGGCACAATAATGAAGTATTTCTTAACTGTTTACCCGTTATTTACGCGATTTATTATTGTATCATTTTGATTAACGGATTCGTTTACAACAAAGTTACACAGGTCGTCGACCTACGGGACGTGTTACAAATGAAGTTTGGAACGTGCATAACATCTAATTGGCTAAAATTATTTTGTCCAGAATATTCGAACCACTTCTTATTTCCACTTTCTTCTCGCTATGGCAACCATGACAACCGTAACGCACAATAATTCTCACCTGAAAACGTTGTTGATTATAAGCATAGCGCTTTTGGTAAATTTCGACTTGAAGCATTATATCCCACGTATTTCAATATTGCCATTTTAGGCGTGCTTCCAAAAAAACATGTCTGCGACACAGCGAAGTAACAGGTGTCGCTTAGCAACCACTTTTAATATTTGTCAGAGGACAGAGTCGAGTAGGTGGTTTTTACGATAGACCAACTTAAATGTGTGTCTCTGTTTAAGAAGCATCGATTTATTTCGGCATTCGCCATTTTGGATGCCGAGCTATACAGGTGAGAATGTGCGTAGATGTCGTCTGCGGTTTTTAAACTGTCGTTTGGTTGTTTTTATGTTTTCGTCGAATTACATCGTTTTGCGGATTTGTCCATTAACGTTAATCATGTACAATGTACTTACTACCATTAACATGACATGCCGCTCGTGTATAATAATGTTTTGTTGACATGCGGACACGCCAATCTCAGTTATTTCTAGAGTACGCCAGTTAGTGCAAGTCACCAGAGGATTCTGCGAAATCAATACGAGATTGAACAGAGCTGTCAATAGCAAACTGTAAAAAATAATGACTGACAATATACAGCAATCAGAAACTGATATTCAATTATTCAGACGTGAGTTAGTTTTAAGAGGCAACAAAAATTGTAATGTTTAAATTTAATAATAGATACAATGATATGCTTCTGCGAATTCTAACACATACAGATATATGACAGACGTATTGACTTTCTGATTAAAGAGAGAACGACTCCGTTAAATGGTTGAGCGTGACATATGAAATCAAACTAAATACAGGAGTTTCGTATATCTCGGAGTATAAATTCGTATGCATACATAAACCTTAGAGAACTTATCCAAAGATATATTTAATGATCTTTGACAGATCTAACTATAATTTATAAGTATACGTGTGACTATGTCGCGCTTATGAATGTATAGAAATAATTTAACTACAGAAACATTAATAGGAGAGAAATTCTTCTTAACGTCAGATGATATTAGATGGTACAGCAAACCTATCAAACAAAACATTTAAAAAATGAATCATGTTTGATGTCACCACCTTGGAATAAGCAATGCAAATGAAGACCGTTGAGTTTACATTTTTTAAGTATCAAGCTTGTGTTCGAAACAGAGCTTTTAAAGTGGAGGAGAAAATCACCATTTATAACATGGAAAAACATCACAAAATACGATGTACTGATAGCAAATAGAAGACACGCATATCCTGAAAAGTAATCACAATAATATACACCATCGATCATGCAGCCAAAAGATCAGAAAGGTATGTCGTGAGTCCGTGTTTCATACTTCAAAGCAATGCCCATAGGAACCATAATTAATGTACGAGTAATATCATTTGAATGTTCTGTAAGCAAGTAAGTCAACAGGAGTTTACCGATACGTTACTGAGTTGCTAAAAGTACGATTTTAAATAAAGGAACGCAAAGAGACGAATATCTTTGAAAACCATGTTCAACCTTAAGAAGTAAGAATTTTGTAAACCATATTTCAACCTATGGGCTTAGAAGATGTCACTTCAAGACGTCAACAAACGGACATGCTCTGAGAGATCGTACTTGCCACTCCTGACTTTACGATGGGTGTGATGGACGTTACTTTCAAGAGTTCATTTACAGGTCGTTTCCGCGTCTTCACGACAACATATTGGTATCGACCTGTCCCTGTGACCTTTCAGGAGAAAATATTCAATTTTGAGCCAAATTAGGTCAAATTTACCCCGGCTGCTCGGGTATTCGCCAAAGAGATAATTTTGATCCAAATAGACCAGTGCACGAAGGCCAATGAGACCTTTATGTGAGCTGGTAGACAATTTAAAGACAATTCATTTCTGGTTGCCCTTAAAAGGACATTAGCTGGATTAGCAGAGCCCGGTTGCGACGCGCTCCAGCAGCTGACCGGAAGATATTTACTGTAAATTGGCGCACAAAAACAAACATCAGGGCTATATAAAAGCAGGTGCACAACGGCTCCTAAAATGTGTGGTTTGCACTTACATTTAGTAACGCAAGTCCTATACCCTCTTTTAAAGAAGTACGTGTATTGAAATAACACAGGTGGGCAACTACATGTATATGTCAAAATGTCAGTTTGGCTTAGTGCCAACATAAGATGCCATCCCTAATTTAACGTCGTATTTAGACGAAGACGTATACTTTCCGACGTTACCTCGAGTTGTCACTGAACACCATGACCCCGTGACCTTCACAGAGGCCCGCGACGAACATGCCGAAATACTGGGCTCCGTCGGGGAACTTCATGTGACCGTAGCCCTCTCGTTGGCCCTCCGTATTCCACTCCCCCTTATACTGACTGCCGTCCGGGTACTGATACGTGCCTTTCATGGTTGGAGTTTCTGTGAGAAAATAGCACGATAAATTGGATATTTTGCACTAAAATAGCACGAGAAATTGAATACTTTAAACGAGAATAGCACGAGATATTGTATACTTTGAACTAGCGTTTGCCTTAAAGAAATACGTGAAATTATGTTGACGAGAGATTGGGTGCTTTCTGTCGTCCGGGTACTGATCAGTGCCTTTCATAGTTGAAGTTTCTGTGAGCAAATAGCACGAGAAATTGGACACTTTGAACTATGGGTTGTCTAAAAGAAAAGCGAGAAATTGTGTTGACGAGAGATCGGACGCTTTGTACTGACTGCCGTCCGGGTACTGATATGTGCCTTTCATGGGTGGAGTTTCTGTATGAAATTGCACGAGAAATAGGATACTTAGAACTATTGTTTGCCTTCAAGAAATACGAGAAATTGTGTCGACGAGAGATTGGACGCTTTAAAGGGTAGATTGATTGAAGAAAACACGAGAATTTTGAGAGCATTAGATGAGATTTAATCATGTGTAGCATGTTTTGGAGAGAGAAAACAGACAGAACGTAAACTATTTAATATTTAAAATGTTCTCGTCAAAGTCGGAAGGGAATACACATTTGTAACGCGTTCAGATATACACGTATACATTTAGTTCACGTGGAAAAACATACACGAGTAAATAGCACTTTGACGCACAGTTCCCATAAAGAATACCCGAGAAATTCGGCACTTCAAAGCATGGAATGTTGCTTATATGTACTGTCTCCGATACATACCGCAGCAGCGTACGTATTGCGTTCAAAGACGGAACCACCCGCTATATTAAATGTTATTCTTAAAACTGGGCATTTTATTTGAAGTACCAAAACATTATACATGTGCGCGGCCACATAAAAAAACTGCATTCAATCAGTAGTATTTTTGCTTCGGGTTAAGCGAGTCTATTTATGGGAAAATGTTAAATACCGTAACCATGTTAAACATAGGTTGACAAACTGAACATTAAAAACAGCCGCATATTTCTAGTAACATATGTTGTCGATTAACAACGTTCTGATTATAACAGTATTCATGTTTTAATAATTTGTTAATGAGTTTTTCGTTCAAAACATCATCGTTTAAGACTCAATAAAAAATGAAGAATGTTTATTCAAAATGTTTATATTGAGCTTATATATTAATTTAGGTGACATTTATTTTTTGTCTGTATACATTCCCAGCATACATTTTCGCGAAAAAGGATACCGGTACTTCTAGAGAATAAACACGTCGTCTGAGAAAAACACGAATGATATCATTTAAAACGGTAGTCAACTCTTTGTAAAACAAATCATGCTAAGACGTGCATTTGATCTTAAAATACGGAAATGTGTACCGGTACATGCATACAAACATTTGTATATTTTTCATTTATTCGTTAAAACAATCCAATCGGGGATTAGGTGTAATAAAAGATGTTAAGTTTTCACTAACCCGCCCGACACTAAATCTTTTTTAACCTTCCGACTTTTTATATATATATATGTTTTGCAAAATTCGATCATATTTGCTAAGTAAACTATTCCACTATAGAAGAAGTAATGTTACATTGAGATTTCTGAATTTGAACATTCTTATTTAAGTAGGAAATAAATCGAGTATCTTAAAAAAAGCTTTACGAAAAAAAAATGTTTGGTCGACCTTACTACCATTTTTTGCCGATGTTAAGACTAGCGGAAACAAAAACCATGTTTTGGCCTTAAATGTCAATCGTTCAGTCGTCCATCGTCCAAACTTAAAGTATGACTCCAGTCTTTATTAAAAGTTTTTCACACAGTGCCGTAGCCAGACCCAAATTTAAGCCGAGGCAGTATCTTAGGTCCTTCTAGGGGGGTCCGGGGGCATGNTTCTCTTATGACAATACGGTCAATCTCGACTATGCATGGCCCCATTACCAACCCTGGGGCACACCTAGGTCAAACATTCGGTGTGGGGATACGCGTCGGCCTCTGCCGCGCCATTTCTAGCTTGCCGATGTTAATCCTAGCGGAAACAAAAACCATGTTTTGGCCTTAAATATCAATCGTTCGGTCGTCCATCGTCCAAACTAAATGTCAGACTCCAGTCTTTATTAAAAGTTGTTCACACACTCAAAAATAATGACACCAAGAGGCATGCACACTATATATGGTTAAGGTTGAAAATATCATCTGAATTTTTGTGCTGTTGTGAATCAATCATAAAGAACAAACTAATCAGACAAGTTTTACTGCCTCATCACCCTGGTTGAAGTGGATTTGCTAATAATTAGCGTTTCACGTTTATGTTTTGACAAAATGAAATCGTGATTTTAACAAGGAAGTAATGTTATCTGAATTGTTCAAGTGGTACGTGGTGATACAAAAGGAAGTATTCTACACAAAAAGAGAGATTTGCCTAAATATGAGACGAATTGAAACTCGTTTTGCACAATGCCCTCTTGCCAAGTAACGGAAACAGGTTTCTGAAATATAATGAAATAAATACAGTAAACTTATGTTTTTACTTACTATATGAGAAAATCCAGAGTGTGTGTTCGTCGCTTTCGACACTTTCAATGTATTAAAGGAGAAGTTACTAGCTCAGATTCTTAAATATATATATGAATACTCGTGACTTCAAGTCGGTATTTTTATCGCATTACTAAAAAAATCCACAAATTACTCACCTGTCACCCTACTTTCGTTTCAGTTACACCTGCATGCGTTCTACGTCAGAGAACAAGGACCACATAAAACGATGACGTATCGAGGTTCAATTGTCAACATGGTTGACTGCGGTAACTTACGATGCTTTCAAGAAAGACGTTTAATTAAAAAAGACTTGATGTCATGGAGTAAAAAGATACCATTGGTCGTTGGTAAGTGTCTTCTTTAATACGTTTTACCATTTGATAAATCGGCATTTAATTTAAAGTTTTTATTTGTAATTATTCATAAACATCATTGTCAAAATTATTGACCTAAAATTTCGGCTATTATTATCGTACAGACGACAGATTGTTTTAACGGTAAGTTATCGGATGTGGTTATTTAATATCTCCATCAATTAAACATTTTTATAAATTTGTTTACACTAAGCAAAATGAATATTCTTCAAAATGTTCTCAGGTTTAACTTGAGACATTATTGTAATAACACCTTATATTTTGGGTGCCTGTTGAGTAAATTATCGATCGGCACTTTGTCGCATGTGCCAGCCTCTGCAGCTGGTGACTTGAATTGTATTGGTCGACAGCTGCTTTCTGATGTTAGATAGTTGTCTCGTTTTGTTCGATTTTGGCAACAGTCAACTCACCTTTGTTTGCAAATGGTCATACCTTTGACTTTTTTTTTTTAAATTAAGATATTGATTTTTATGAATTTGGTGAAGAATTTCAGATCGTGACTTATTTTCTGGCTGCTTCTGTCTCACCTTCAGTTATGGTGTATTGATTTTTGTAATCAATATTTGTAAAGCTGTCTTTTGAATGCAGACTGAATTAGACTTAATCGATGATTCACAGTACCTGCGATGTTTAAATTGACTCCATGAGTCACATATTAAAAAAAAATACAAGAAATTTAATTGACATTAATATGCATAATGAATGGCTTGTTTGAAAATGAAGTTTGTGTCCTGATTAAGTAAAGTATTGCCATACATGTTAAAGCCATTTGTTATGCCTGTTTATATGTCTTAATTTAATTGTCTTAATAGGATCATTCAACTTCAATTAAAAAGAAACAAGACTTTGGTTTTGAATAAACAAGTTTTGTTTTAGTATATTCAGTAAGTTGTCACTCAGCTGAAAGGGACATTTGTCAAAGTGAATATTTATTATAACACATACTACATTATTATAGTGATGTTCATAAAAAGTGATTTTGGGAGATCATGTTTCATTACTATTATTTGTTGATAGAATGTTGCTGCTGCTATCAATGATGATGATGATGATGATGATGATGATGATGTTTGTGGTGTTGATAATTATGTTAATAATGTTTCGGCTAATAGTAAAAAATATTATTTTGCAACTTTTGATGCTGTTGCTGATGTTGCTGCTGAAGATGATGATGATAATATATTGTTTTAAATATTAAAGGATTTTTTTCAGGACTTGAAACAATAGCTGAGCACGTTGGAAGCAGACGGAAAGTACGGAAGTTATTTGAACCCTTCCACAGTTAGTGCATTGTTACTTGTAATAAGTGTAAAATTAACAATTCATCTGAAATTGTACATTTAGTATGTACTAATTGTACTTAGTCTTTATTTTCCTTATGTAACAAGACTGTCGTCCAAAACAATTGATATTATGAAAATAAAACTAAAGGCCTATCATCAACGTAATTTCAAGAACTTATTCAAACACTTAATTTAGCAAATATTTTTGTGAATTTATATGACACATTCTGTACTTGAGAATTTGGCGTTGTTTTATCAACCATAATTATGTTACAGGATGTCAGTTAATTGTTTAAAAAATAATTTGTTGTTGAATGTTCAATGTGGATTACATCCAATTAAAACAAATTATTTTGCATCCTGTTAAAATTCATTAATGCTGTGTCATGTCACTATTCAGTGATTTTTTTCACCCAATTGGGAACGGGTCCGGTACCCATGACATTGGGAATGTTTCGCGTCGTGAAATCACCAAATTAGGAAAAAAACGAGCCGCGAACTCTTCCAATTGGGAAAAATCAAGTTGTGAATTGTACCAATTGAAGAATGGTATTTTAATGACTTTGTTTAACTTTTGTCANACGGGTCCGTAGGTCATTTGGAACACGTTCGTTTACCGGACCCGTCCTAAAAAGGAAAACAAACACTGGTATTGTTTTAATTTTTGGGATTTGTTAACAGATTTTTTATTTTTTTTAATATCATTTAAATAATTTACTTACAAAACTGAAATATTTGGAATAGTTTTAAATAATTATAATAGCAAGAAAAAATGTGCCTTCCTGTTAAAATTTATTTAGGGATTTTGGGCATTCATTGGAAGAAAATACATACTTTTTTTTTAATTGGGAATTTGGCCGAATATCGGCCCCAAATTTGACCAAAAAAGAAACACTGTTATTTTTTTAATCTGTGATACTTTTTTGGAAAATATTTATTTTGCCAGTCTGTGAACAAGTCCCTTTCATAACAGTCTTATGATATAAGAAGCAAATAATAAGTTCTCTTTTCAAAAAACTAAAGTGTTATTGATTCTGCACTAAATAAATGATCATGCTTTTGTAAATGTCAAAAGCAACAATTTTTACATTCCACATGAATCATGTTTTCTTTTACCAGTATTTCATGGTACTTGGAGACATCATTACAGCATGCTCATAATTTTATAAACATCAAAAAACAAATCAAAACAAATGAATGACACTTTATATAAGAATTAAATGGTAGCCAGATGTGCTGACTAATTCATGTTAGATCAAGAAGGACGTTTGTCATGAGGAGTTGGTGACTAATTCCCATAGCTGCACTGAACTAATTTCAATCTTGGCGGCGTGTCTGTTTTCCTGTTGCAAGAAATTTAAGAATAACTTCAATATACTTTGTCTGTTTTATTTGGAACAAACTTTTTTTGTTGGAAACTGAGTTTTTATCTTTTATGTTTTATTTACTCAAAATAGTTTGGGTGATTTGATAAAAAATAATTGGAAATATATTATATAAAAACAAATCTTAACATTCATCAAACGTTTTAACTGGGAACATTTTAAGTCAGATAAAACCATGTTTGCACCATTAAATATTAACAGTATCGTGTCTTGTTCTTTAAAAGTTAATTATCAGACTTAAGTTACAAAGTTTGAACAAGTAAATATTCAGTGAACTGTGAAACAGTAAGATGACATTTTACTTCATGCCATCATCCTCTTAGGTATGATCTTAGGTAATATTGTACAGATAAAATGTGTGGATGTGATCTCAGGAACAAAACTAAAACCACAACACAAAGGGAAAACTTAATGCATGTGCATAAAGTGTCATCCCAGATTAGCGTGTGCAGTTCACACAGGCTAATCAGGGACGATACTTTCCACCTAATCTGTTGTTTTTTTCGATGAGAAGAGTCTTTCATTAAAACATAAAATTCATTAAAAGCGGAAAGTGTCCTGATTAGGGATGCAACTTTCTGCACATGCATTAAGCCCAGTTTTCCCAGAACGAGACTCATATTTTTGCAGGTCTGGAAAGTAAGACCCCCCAGGACTGGGAACCAGAAGAAAACTGCTTCTACTGCCAGGACAGAATACAGCTTCTGTTTGTAAGCACAATAAATAAATCATATTGTACAATATTATTTGTGATGCGCTCTGAGAAAAGGGGGTTTAATGCATATTCAGTCTTCACAGGCTTATCAGGGACGAAAGTTTCCGCCTAAACTGGATTTTCATCAAGAAGAGTCCTCCTTCAAACGAAAAAATCCATAAAAGCGGAAAGTGTAGTCCCTGATTTGCCTGTGCGGACTGCACAGGCTTATCTGGGACGATTCTTTATGCACATGCATTAAACCCCCTTTTCACAGAGCGAGGCTCATATTTAATCTGTGTTCATTAAAGTGAATGATTACACCATAACTTGTGTTACTAGTGTATAATGATCTAAGTAGCCAATGATTGTTTAACAGTACTTATTATGTGTTTATTCAATAAAATGACCAGCGTCATGCCAAAATAGGTATTATGCTATATGCTTATATATTTATAGCTCCAGACCAGCATGTGCATCCATTAGGTCTGGTCAGGAGATATACTGTCTGGTAATGAGATCATGAAACATTGCCTGACTTGAAAGCGAAGAGCGCAGTTCCTGACCGATTGCGGAGGCTGGTCTAAGGCTACGCTAGTCGTATATGGCATAAGACCCATTTTTTCATGACGCTGCTCAAATATGAAACTACTTAACTGTTGATATCAAAGGTTTTCTTTTGATTGTTGGTTAAAGGTTGGAAAGCCAAATTTGTATACACTAGTATTTCTTCAGATAAGCAGACATAATTGATGAAACTTGTTAGTTGTATTTTTCAAATTGTATTTGTACTAAATTCCCTAAAATATGGAGCATTCTTAGTTAATCGTACTCTATTATATAACAGTTATGACACACAATAACTAATGATATTTCCATAGGTAAATGTAACAAATTCTACATCAGTGATTTTTTTACCTGTGAGTCCTGCGTCTTGGACTCACAAAAACCTCTGGGGATGCAAAGTTTCAAATTATTGTGAGTCCAAAAAATGCATTGAAATTTCTAAAAATATAATATGGTTTAATATTTGGACTCGTTCTTGCAATTCCGGGACTCATAGATTTGCAACTTATCGAGTCCCAGGACACAGATGAGAAAATTTGTTAAAATATCACTGACTACATAAATGCAAAGTTCTGTATGATATACCTGTAACTGCAGGATGCAATCGAGAAGACAGATTCTAAAGAAGGTGGAAAGATCCTCAAAGACCATCCAAGTAAGGCTGTACGGTTTTATACCATGTAAAAACGACTTAACGCCAGACCCTTAAATACGAAAGGATATTCATACTTCTCTTTTGGATGTATAATGTGATTTATTGCCGGAAAACAGGGCTTAATGCATGTGCGTAAAGTGTAGTCCCAGATTAGCCTTTGTAGTCCACACAGACTAATTAGGGACGACACTTTCCACCTAGACTGAATTTTCATTTAGAAGAGACTTTCTTTAAATAGATTTTAAAAAATCTTCTTTTTTGTATAGTTTTAGTTTACCTGAGCACAACATGCTCCTAATGAGCTTTTGTGAACGCCTTTTGTCCGTTGTGAATCGTCTATCATATGTCGACAACATTTGCCTTGTGAAAACTCTTGAGTATTTATTGCCAATCTTCAAGAAATTTGGTCAGAACATTGGTCCCAATGATATCTGGACTGAGTTCGAAACTTGGCCACTTGGGAGCAAAAACCAGTTCACTTTGATAAATTGAGAAAAGGCTTGTGAACAGACCACATTTGTTGCCAAATCTTCATGAAACGAGGAGAGAACATTTGTCCCAATGATATCCTGGCCAAGTTCCAACACTAGGTCATGTGGGCTCAAAAACTAGGTCAGTAGCACAGGGATGAACAGAAAAAAATTGTTCCAGTTAAGAAGGAGAAACGGTTTTAGCGTGAAGAAGTGTTTTTTTACCAGGACATGTTAATGAAATCACCCATATACTTGCAGGCTTGCGTCACCTGGGAGAAGTGCTCCCATTCTTACCTCAGTTCTACACGAGCGACTTTGGGCGCGACCTCCTCACCGACATCAAGTCTGCCAGCACAGAGCCCGAGCCATCACCGCCCGAGAAGGAGCCCGAGCCTGAACCCAAGGCCAACATTGAGCTAAAGGTGCCTGCTGTGTCCTCCCCAGGCCCCAGGTGAGCTGCACGTGGTGATGATGGTGGGGCAGTGTTTGTTTTCGTGCAATTCAGGTTCATATTCAACCCCATTACCAATGAAAAAAAATATTATTTTTTTCCAAATGGGACCTAAAATTTCCCAATGAAGTTTTTTTTATTTTTTTTAGATCTCAACCTTTAGTTCATCTCCAGTCCAGCTCTATAAGTAGAACCTTAGTACCAGCAAATATAATATTGAAAACACTTTTATTCTCAATTTCGAAGCATTTGTTAGCAAAACAACAACAACATTTATTTCCCAATTTTAGTCAAAATGACGTGATTTCTCCAAATCCAAAGGGACCAGGCCCAATTCCCAAAATGGTGAAAAAAACACTGTGATGGCTTGTTTGCTTGGATTTGTTTACGTAGCAAAGTTATAATGCCTATATGCATCCAGCGTAAAACCAGAACAGCCTACGAGTAACTTGGAGTCGTCTATTCAGGTTTTATGCTGTTTACTGCTCATCAGTTCCTAATTGTTGGAAATGAAGCCTTTAAAACTTGAATCTAGTAAGAAAGGTTTTGTTTGGGACTACACATGTGTCAAAGTGCGTATCAAAGCGGTAAAGGGATTAGCAGGGATATAAATCAGAAGGTGCCCAGCAGCCCAAGGCCCGTACAATTCCAGTGGACACCTAGAAGAGAGAAATCCTTTATGTCCTTTATATGTTTTCAGAAGTATTAAATGAACAAAAAATGATGGGCAACTGTGGTCAAAAGTAAGCTAAAAACCCTGAAAAAAAGCATGTAACAGCTGGCATTCAATACTTTTCGTGGGCAAGTTTAGGTATTTGATCTAAGTGGTTTAGCAATGATAAGTGCACATACTTATGTCAGTAACTAACATGCCTTTTTATGCCCCCTTTTAAAAAAAAGGGGGTGTATTGTTTTTGGCCTGTCTGTCTGTCTGTCTGTCTGTCTGTCTTTCTGTATGTCATTCTGTCTGTCCAAAACTTTAACATTGGTTAAAGTTTTGTCATAACTTTTGCAATATTGAAGGTAGCAACTTGATATTTGGCATGCATGTGTATCTCATGGAGCTGCACATTTTGAGTGGTGAAAGGTCAAGGTCATCATTCAAGGTCAAAGGTCAAATAATAAAAAAAAAAATCAAAGCGGCGCATTAGGGGGCATTGTGTTTCTGACAAACACATCTCTTGTTAATATCCAAGGTGGTGGGGGATAATTTCGCAACCAATCCACAATAATGTGCATGGCCGACTGGGATGCCAACTTGAAGCCCTTATTAACAATTAATAACTCTACTTACTTAGCTAGCCAGTCATTGTGTTGGTGTTACTAGCAGTGGTGTTGGTGGTAGTGGTGGTAGTTGTAGTGATTGTTCTGGGCATTGTAATAGTGGTAGTTATAGTAGTGATAGTGGGTGATTTAGTGATAGTGTTTGTAGTAGTATTGGAATAAAAAAACGACTGATTGCCATGTATGTTTTTAATTATTTTAATTGTAAACACAAGACAATAAATATAGTGAAACATCAGAAGACTTAACTTCCTAGACACTTGAAAGAACTTTGTTGTTAAGTATCAACACTAGGTCTAGAATTGAGTTTTACAAAAGATGTTGTTCTTTAAATTAAAGAGTTTTAAGTGACTTTTTAGTAACTGAATGTGTATTCTTCATGTGAATATAAATTTGAGACTTCATATACAACTATTGAATCGGGAAGAAATAAAATTAACATCAAAATGGGCTTTGAGATAACTCTGTTATTAATTTTGTTAATTTGTATAACCAGTTGTTGTCTCCCTTTCTTAATAAATATGACAAATTTGGTTGTGTTTGTCCTATACTATTGCTTAAATCCTACTTTTTGCCCTTTGATACTTTTACCTGATAGTCCTGGACAGTTGAATTGTTTATGAATATAACTTCCAGTACATGTTGTACGGGTATGCATGTATTAAACTAAAGACACGTCTGTTTGGCATCAATATATATAAAAACACCCCTTTTTTTTTTTCTTTTTTTTTGTTTGTTCTCCGCACAGGCTTATCAGAGATAACACTTTCCACTTTTATGGTATGTTTTGTTTAAATGAAGTCACTTCTGAGCAAAAATCCTGTGTAGGCAGAAAGTGTCGTCCCTTATTAGTCTATGAAGACTGCTAATTTGGGTTGACACTTTATGCGCATTCATTATGCCCAGTTTTCCCAGAAAGAGACTCATATCATGGTGTGGATGTACATTTCAGTGCAAAGGTAAAGAAGACCAGCCCTCCCAACAACAGGAAGTGCTACCCTGATGAGGACCCCTCTACGGCCATGTCTGAGGTGAAGGACAGGACACTGACTGGCCGTCATGGAGCATCTATGTACGGTGTACCAAGGAGGACCCTGAGGTCAAAGGTAGACAGGATTCGCAGGAATAAATATGTGATACAAGATACCGTTTAATGCGTCAGGCATGACTAACCAGATTTTGCAGGATGTTCAGGTTTATGCTGTTTGCAGCTCATCAGTATCTTAGGGATTGAAATAAAGCCTTTAAGCCTTTGCATGCTGGGAAATTTGTCTTCTGCTAAAATGTCGTCTGCTGAATTTGTTAAATAAGCATTTTCTTCGATTTTTTTCAAAGAATACTATCAGAATAGCAAACAGTTTGGATCCTGATGAGACGCCACGTTCTGTGGCGTCTCATCTGGATCCAAACTGTTTGCAAAGGTCTTCAAAATCCGGGTCCAGCGCTCAAAGGGTTAAAACTTGAATGTATTAAGATAGGTCTTTAATTTGCGTGAGTATCTGAGTGGTAAAGAGAGATAACTTTACCTGACAGATGTTCAAGATGGAGACGGATGAAGTGACAGCGGCCTCATTGCTTGACGATGACTCCCACAGCAGTACAGACATATCCCATAGTGCATCAGCGTCTGAGCTGGCCTTGTTCAAACACTTACCACACTACGGAGGGATCCACGATAGGCCTCTAATGGTAAGCCGCTTTTTTCAAACACTTTGGCGTACTCTGTCATTGGCCAAATAAGCCTGTGGGTACAAATTAACATATTTGGCTCAAGAAAATTGTATTTTGTGATACAAATTGTCTATGTCCTAGAGTAAAATTGGCTTAAAACAATTCATAGCCACAGACAGCCCTGAGACCATGTTGCAATCTGTTTTATATACGCTTACTAGGAGAGATCTAACAAACTGTTATGAGCATACTTATAATATAAATGTTTGTTCAGTTTATCATAGATAATAATTTTTACCCCCCCCCCCCCCCC
>VMBQ01002885.1:0-55136 GCA_007657795.1 Dreissena rostriformis | reverse complement strand
CAGCTGTCCTCCCTGCAGTACCTGGCTCCCATAGCCATGCCTTACTTCATATATATCTCTATCTGTCCCATGTAGCTGACAGACCTGCTGCAGCTGTCCTCCCTGCAGTACCTGGCTCCCATAGCCATGCCTTACTTCATATATATCTCTATCTGTCCCATGTAGCTGACTGACCTGCTGCAGCTGTCCTCCCTGCAGTACCTGGCTCCAATAGCCATGCCTTACTTCATATATATCTCCATCTGTCCCATGTAGCTTACAGACCTGCTGCAGCTGTCCTCCCTGCAGTACCTGGCTCCCATAGCCATGCCTTACTTAATATATATCTCTATCTGTCCCATGTAGCTGACAGACCTGCTGCAGCTGTCCTCCCTCCAGTANACACCCACCCACCCAGCCCCAACCCATGTCATGTTACAAAATAAAGGGGGTATTCTGTAATCACCATGTCCTACTTGTCTGTCTTTTAATTTGTCTATCTGTTGGTCACATGTTTTGTTTCCGCACGAAATCTAAAATACTTATGATCCAAATTTGATGAAACTTGATATTTTTTTCATGGAGTTATTGCACTTGAATTGATGTCACATTCTATTGACGTCTCCTCCTGAGATCTCAGGAACTAAAACTCCAAATTTATGAAAGTTTATACGCATTTTCCTGTTGAGGTGGACATCAGCATATTGTAAGGTTTGAATTCTGCAATGATGTTTTTTTCATGGAGTTATTTCCCTTTGAATAATAATTACTATCTGTGTTTGATCTCTGACACTTATGATCAGAATTTTATTACACTTCATATGCTTCATCCATTTTGGGTTGACATACGTATATTGTCTGGTTCTTCTCAAATAATTGTTCATGGAGACACTTTTCGCTTTGATGGTATTTTTCAATTAAAACAAATTCTGTTCTAAAGTACAATCTAGTTTATGCCGAAAGTGTCATCCCTGATTAGCCTGTGCTGACTGCACTGGCTTATCTTGGATGACACTTTACGCAAATGCATAAGGCCCAGTTGTCTCGAAACGCGACTCACCTACATGCATTAAGCCCCATTTTCCCAGAACGTGGCTCATATATCTCTACCTGTCTCTGTAGCTGACAGACCTGCTGCAGCTGTCCTCCCTGCAGTACCTGGCTCCCATAGCCATGCCTTACTTCATATATATCTCTATCTGTCCCCTGTAGCTGACAGACCTGCTGCAGCTGTCCTCCCTGCAGTACCTGGCTCCCATAGCCATGCCTTACTTCATATATATCTCTATCTGTCCCATGTAGCTGACAGACCTGCTGCAGCTGTCCTCCCTGCAGTACCTGGCTCCCATAGCCATGCCTTACTTCATATATATCTCTATCTGTCCATGTAGCTGACAGACCTGCTGCAGCTGTCCTCCCTGCAGTACCTGGCTCCCATAGCCATGCCTTACTTCATATATATCTCTATCTGTCCATGTAGCTGACAGACCTGCTGCAGCTGTCCTCCCTGCAGTACCTGGCTCCCATAGCCATGCCTTACTTCATATATATCTCTATCTGTCCATGTAGCTGACAGACCTGCTGCAGCTGTCCTCCCTGCAGTACCTGGCTCCCATAGCCATGCCTTACTTCATATATATCTCTATCTGTCCATGTAGCTGACAGACCTGCTGCAGCTGTCCTCCCTGCAGTACCTGGCTCCCATAGCCATGCCTTACTTCATATATATCTCTATCTGTCCATGTAGCTGACAGACCTGCTGCAGCTGTCCTCCCTGCAGTACCTGGCTCCCATAGCCATGCCTTACTTCATATATATCTCTATCTGTCCATGTAGCTGACTGACCTGCTGCAGCTGTCCTCCCTGCAGTACCTGGCTCCCATAGCCATGCCTTACTTCATATATATCTCTATCTGTCCCATGTAGCTGACAGACCTGCTGCAGCTGTCCTCCCTGCAGTACCTGGCTCCCATAGCCATGCCTTACTTCATATATATCTCTATCTGTCCATGTAGCTGACAGACCTGCTGCAGCTGTCCTCCCTGCAGTACCTGGCTCCCATAGCCATGCCTTACTTCATATATATCTCTATCTGTCCATGTAGCTGACAGACCTGCTGCAGCTGTCCTCCCTGCAGTACCTGGCTCCCATAGCCATGCCTTACTTCATATATATCTCTATCTGTCCATGTAGCTGACAGACCTGCTGCAGCTGTCCTCCCTGCAGTACCTGGCTCCCATAGCCATGCCTTACTTCATATATATCTCTATCTGTCCATGTAGCTGACAGACCTGCTGCAGCTGTCCTCCCTGCAGTACCTGGCTCCCATAGCCATGCCTTACTTCATATATATCTCTATCTGTCCATGTAGCTGACAGACCTGCTGCAGCTGTCCTCCCTGCAGTACCTGGCTCCCATAGCCATGCCTTACTTCATATATATCTCTATCTGTCCATGTAGCTGACAGACCTGCTGCAGCTGTCCTCCCTGCAGTACCTGGCTCCCATAGCCATGCCTTACTTCATATATATCTCTATCTGTCCCATGTAGCTGACAGACCTGCTGCAGCTGTCCTCCCTGCAGTACCTGGCTCCCATAGCCATGCCTTACTTCATATATATCTCTATCTGTCCCGTGTAGCTGACAGACCTGCTGCAGCTGTCCTCCCTGCAGTACCTGGCCCCCATAGCCATGCCTTACTTCATCACCCCGGAGATGATCAGCCTTCACTACGGCAGTATGGAGGAGGAGTCAGAGTGGGAGCGCAGACTACAGACCCTCAGACACAAACACAACATCAGCCAGGCCTCCATGAACCACTACAAGGTAGGTCCCCCAGGCAGTTTAAGGCTGGTATATTTTAGGCGTGCCACGGGAAAACCATTCTTAATACATTTTAATAAAGTCAGGTATATCAAGTATAGTAGGTGTCAGCCAGGCCTCCAAGAACAACTAGAAGGTGCATCCCCCCCCCCCCTACACAGCAGTCTCAGGCTTGTAGTTGTACATTGGAGGCGTGACACCGGAAAACCAGGCTTTATTCATTGCTTTTAAGCCAAGTACCTCAAATAGAAGAGGTGTACCATGGGAAAACCATGCTTAACTCATTGTGATAAAGTCAGGTATATCAAGTAAAGTAGGTGTATGATGGGAAAACCATGCTTTACCCATTGTAATAAAGTCAGGTTTATCAAGTAAAGTAGTTGTATGATGGGAAAACCATGCTTAACCCATTGTAATAAAGTCAGGTATATCAAGTTTAGTAGTTGTATGATAGGAAAACCATGCTTAACTCATTGTAATAAAGTCAGGTATATCAAGTAAAGTAGTTGTATGATGGGAAAACCATGCTTAACCCATTGTAATAAAGTCAGGTATATCAAGTAAAGTAGTTGTATGATGGGCAAACCAGGCTTAATCCATTGTACTGTAAAGAAGCAAAGTATTTCAAATATCGGAAGCATGTCACTTGAAAGCCTGGGGCTTTATTCACCAACCAATTTAGAGACTGAAGTTTAGGAACTTAGAATATTATTGAAATTGTATAGTTCTAAGAGCCCTGTAGTTAGAATCTTACATAACGATACTCCTTTCTTGAGTCTTAATCTATTCTTTAATCTAAGAAACAGATGGTAAACACAGACCCAGGCTTAATAAATTGTAATGATATAAAAAATGGATGTGGTTATGTGATGAAAGGAAATCAATGCTTAAATAATGTTTGGAGAGAAGTTTGAACCATCGTAGAAAAAACCCAGATCCTACTTTTATGCTGCTTAGCAGCTATATAAGCCACACTCTAAAAAAACGGGACTTAATGCATATGTGTAAAGTGTTGTTCCTGATTAGCCTGTGCAGTCTGCACAGGCTGATCAGGGACAACACTTTCGGCTTAAATGGTATTTTTTGTTTAAAGGAAGTCTCTTCTTAGAGAAAACCCTGTTGAGGCTAAAAGTGTCTTCCCTGATTAGCCTGTGCAGACTACACAGGCTCATTTGGGATGACACTTTACACACATGTATTAAGCCCCGTTTACCTGATAAGCCTGTAAGGACTGCACAAGCTAATCTGGGATGACACTTTACACACATGTTTTAAACCCCATTTTCCACGAGCCCGGCTCATATGCTTTTGTTTGTGTGTTTTCCCAGGCGAAGGCAGCAGCCCACAGGTTCAAGCCCTACCAGCATGACCTGATCAAGAGGCTCACCCATGAGAGGCTCCAGCAGGAGATCCGAGCCATCAGGGCCCGCAGGCGTGAGGAATGCACGCCCAGCAATGACATCCCCGTCCCCAGGACCCCAGCCAAGTCCAGGAGTACCAGGGTGTGTGACGGGCGGGATCGCCATGTCTCGGACCACCGACCTGCACCACCAGCTGCAAAGAGAGTAAAACGGGAACCGAAGGAGAGTTCTGTGATGAATTCCAGTGGCCTTTTGCATGATTCCCTTTACAAAGCCTTAAATACGAGCCATCCATTCCTTACCAGCCTGCAGGAGTCCAACTCTTCAGATTCGGATGCAGGTAACAAAGTGCCTGATTATGTCTATCAATCGATACCCTCCATCCGTGAGAAGAGGAGCCCTGCCATGTCAAAAAACAGTGATATGGAGAGACGGATCTACGAAGGCCTTTTGAAATATGACAATACCAGAATTGGGGATACACTCAAAGACATTATTGTCAAAACGATCTCAGAGAAAGTGAAGTGCAAGCTGGAATCAACTGATTTCGCTGGCCTTGTGGGTTCAGCGACCAATGAGGAAAAGCAAAAGGCAAAAGAGTCGATTCTGTCCGCATTTTCAGTACCAGATGTGTGTGCTGCTCCCCCTAAAAGGACCCGTCGTGAGTCCCATCATGGCAGCCAGGGCAAGTCTTCATCTCCATCAGCCTCTGTCGCATCTAACCATAATTCCTCATCCGGAACCCAGGCCAAGAAAACGAGACCAAAGCGTGGCCAGTACAGAAAATACAACAGCCAGCTGCTCACCGAAGCCGTGAAGGCCGTTCAGAGGGGAGAGATGAGCGTGCACAGGGCAGGCAGCTACTACGGTGTGCCGCATTCCACACTGGAGTACAAAGTGAAAGAGCGCCACCTATTGAGGCAAAAGAAAATCAAGGAACAGCAAGAAGCAAAACAGAAACTAGAGGCAGAGGAGGCAGCCAAGTTAAAGGAAGACAACGAGAACTCAGAGAGCTCACTGGAGGAGGAAGCGTCACCAGACAAGAGAACGTCGTCTAGAGAGTCGTCCAACTCCAGTCCACCAAAATCAGGTCAATCCACGTCGCCATGGTTACCGGCTATGTCAGGGGGCTTGCCTTATGAGAATGCGGCCGCACTGGGCATGTTCGGCGTGGGCTTTGGTATCAGCACCCCGGCGTCAGAGCTGTTGAGGAAACTGCAGCACAAAGTCCAGAGTAAGTATGAATCTGAGGATGAGTCATATGATTATATGAGTCACATGAGTATATGAGTCACATGATTATATGAGTCACATAATTATATAAGTCACATGATTTGTAAATCACATGATTATATGAGTCACATAATTATATAAGTCACATGATTTGTAAATCACATGAGTATATGAGTCACATGATTATATGAGTCACATAATTATATATGTCACATGATTTGTAAATCACATGATAATATGAGTCACATGATTTGTAAATCACATGATTATATGAGTCACATGATTTGTAAATCACATGATTATATGAGTCACATGATTATATGAGTCACATGATTAAATGAGTCCCATGATTATATAAGCCGCATGATTATATGAGTCACATAGTTATATGAGTCACATTATAATATGAGTCACATGATTATATGAATCACATGATTATATGAGTCACATGATTATTTGAGTCACATTATAATATGAGTCACATGGTTATATGAGTCACATNATTTATATGAGTTGCATGAGTATATGAGTCACATGAGTATATGAGTCACATGAGTATATGAGTCACATGATTATATGAGTCACATGATTATATGAGTCACATGAGTATATGAGTCACATGAGTATATGAGTCACATGATTATATAATTCACATGATTATATGAGTCACATGATTATATAAGACACTCATCTGAGGGTGTGGTTCTCATAGGTTTCATGTATAATTTCTATTATTCATACCTTTCTAATTGGAGTTTTTTTAATTACTTGGTATCATATATAAAGTAAGCTAGTACAACTCTTTTTATTTACTTCTTTGAATTCTTTTCTTTACATATGATATATTATGATGAATCATTTTTAATGTGCTTAATGTTATTTCAAATCAAACTTTTCTGCATACTTTGACAGTTTATTAAAACGTATTATGATATATTAATTTGAACCAATTGTTTTGACGGGATGATGTAAGGTACAACCCACAGTTTTAATTGACTAAAGAAAAAAACAATATAATAAATAAACATAATGAATAGTATAACTTAAGAGTGCAAGGTCAGCATTTTATGCAAATTCAAGAAGAATCCAATACTGGAAATATACTCGAATAGTTTACAACATGATTTATTTTATTACTGGTATTTAACACTACAGAGTGTTCATTTACGTCTATTGACAATTTAATGGATTTATGGACAAAAAAGTTCCTGGGAAAACATATAAATTATATTACTAATTTGACATTAATATTCCAAGGCATAAGTTATTGTAATGTGAACCTTTGAAAAATCTAGTAAACATTATACAATTCTTGGTTAATAAATTTGGACGATGTCATTAATGTCATTGTTCCCCTTAAAATGTATGACATTTATTTTGAATTCATCAAAGCAATGTGCTCCTGATACATTTTATATGAAGTTCAATATTTACATGTGAATAATTTTTGTATCAGTTATGTTTTCCGGAAGTAATATTAAAGAAAGTACATTTGCCTACGTATCTCCTGCTAACCTACAGTAGTACTTTAATTAGCATTCACAAAGTTCTGCAGCACGAATGAAACATGCTGTGGTTCTTTTGATGTCTTATTAAGCTATGGTAAAGTTAATGTTAGACTTTAAGCAAACAATTTTTGCCACAATAGTCACACAACATATAATTTAATGAAAAGGATGTGTTTACTTTTATATTGTCAGTTTTCTAATAAAAAAAACACTAATATCTTCATGTAAATCCAATCATATGTCATAGCATTAACAGGTGATTTTGAAATGTGTCAACCTACATGTTAGTAATCATTCTTATTTATACCATAATCATGCCCTTGTGGTCAAAACTGGCCACACCCCAGGGTCACATAATTTATAAAGACTTATTGAGTGAAATTGTTAAAATCAAAAAACAAAAAGGCCAAGAGGTGTAATATTTGGCATGTAACATCATAAAGTTCTCCTTTACTAAGTTTTTCTGCGAATTATGCTCCAGGGTCAAAATAAGCCCTGCATGGGGATGTTGAGGTGAAATGTTTCACGTTAAATATAAGATATGTAACCCCAGATTGTGGTCCTCAATTAAAATTGTTCAAAACATACCTCTGGTTCAAAACTGACCAAGCCCCATTACTCAGGTGAGCAATCTAAGGCTGGCTTGGCTCTAATGTTTATTTATGGCTGAAGTTTTCTCACCATGTTTATTATAAGATGTGCATAAAATCAACAAATTATCAGAAATGATAACTTTTCTTATTCTAATATACCAAGGTGTCAGTAATTATTGATCAGGTTAATGCATGCAACATGTATGACAACTGAATCATTGCTCAGGTCCTCACGTGTGTCTATTTTAGCCGGTTTCTGAGAAAACTTTGCTTAATGCATTTGCATAAAGTGCCGTCCCAGATTAGCCTGTGAAGGCTAATCAGGGACAACACTTTCCGCTTGTTTGGTGTTTATTTGTTTTAAAGAAGTCTCTTCTTAGCGAAAATCCAGTTTCGGCGGAAAGTGACGTCCNACAGTTTGGATCCAGATGAGACGCCACAGAACGTGGCGTCTCATCAGGATCCAAACTGTTTGCTATTCTGATAGTATTCTTTGAAAAAAATCAAAGAAAATGCTAATTTTAGAAATTCAGCAGACGACATTTTAGCAGACGACAAATTACCCAGCATGCAAAGGGCTAAACGCATTTGCATTAAACCTAGTTTTCCAAGAACGAGGCTTATTTAGTGTTTCTACTGTTTATTGTAGGTTGAGTGAGCGGTCCTTGCCTGTGCCCTGATACCTGTGAAGCAAATGCCGTGAAGTGTGTCACGTGTGGGTCTCGATGTCTGAGTGAAGCAATCTCTCATATCAACACTGTATCATCATACGTCATAATCTGTGTTTTCCGCATGGAAACATTTTTTGATCTTCTCTGGAATATGTTTAATGTGGTTTTAAATGAGTGTTCTAGTCAGCAAAATTTTGTGTTCAACTTTTTGTACTTACAAGTCTAGTCAAGGTATAAATGTCAATTGCATGATGTTCTTTTTTTAATCATATGAGTCCTTGTAATGTTATTCTCATTTGTTTACTATTTTGTTTAAAAGGTAATTAATATATGAAGAGTGTTCATTTTCCAATTAGATCAGGTGTCATTTATGAAAGAAACAGCCATTATATTTTGAATTAAAAAAAAATAGCCATACGCAACCTCGATTACTCTTTAAAAATGATTTAATTTGAAGTTGATTATTGTGGTTTACAGTAAACCAAGTCTGAAATATGTTGTAATGGGCATGAAAAGGTATCAGATATAGACCATAAATAGAAATCTTCAAAAAATAATATGTTCTCATGAATACTTATATGTGGGGTGTTCTGAGAAAACTGGGCTTAATGCTTGTGCGTAAAGTGTCATCCCAGATTAGCCTGTGCAGTCCACACAGGCTAATCAGGGACGACACTTTACGCCTAAACTGGATTTTCGCTAAGAAGAGACATCATTTAAACCAAAAATTCAATAAAAGCGGAAATTGTCATCCCTGATAAGCCTGTGCGGACTGCACAGGCTAATCTGGGATAACAATTTACGCACAAGCATTTTGCCCAGTTTTCTCAGAACACACCACATTTGACACACAAACAATATTTCTAAGTAAGTGTTGTTAACGCATGTTTCCAACAACAGACTGTAATCATGCATTATAAGTATGATAAGTCTCATAGCATTCAGTTGATCATACATTATACATGTTGTTTATTGGTATTTATATTTACCTCTGTCATTCATTTTTGATCTTTGTAAGTCAACATAGGCTTAGGGGGCATTCTCTTCTATTTACAAAAAATGTTTATCAGATTTATTTGCTTTGTTTAATCATGACCATTAGAGGCANTGCCATATGTTAACGGACGACTTAGATCCCAGTGATCGGGGGTTGATTGTGAAGTCGGCTGAATATGTATATAGAAGCAGACTATACACCGCACCTTTAACCTTTTTTATCTGTATACACTAATTCAAACGTATTGAACTGATACTAACGCTCCACACACATTAACAGCTAAAATGAACAGCCAGAAATACAATTATATGGTTCGATATAACAGTATATACATAAGAAGTTGTTTCGTTTATTAATAAGTACGTTTGATAAAGCCTATTTAATCATAGGTGGTCATTATTTATATATTTGTTCGCATCATTTTTCTTCATCACATAAACCGTTACGTTGCTTCCATAATTCATAGAAATCGCCCTTTGTTTATTTCATACGTATTTCTTTCAATTTGGTAGGTTTCTTTCTGACACATTTAATATATTCTTTACACAATTTTGCCAATCTAAATCTTTTAAATAAACCGATTATTTAAAAGCAAACAAGCAAATCCCAATGCAAACAGTGGCATTTTGGGAAACTTTCAGGCAAAAGCGATTATGGGTAACAGTATTGTAAGCGTTAACAAAGAAAACAAACACAGAAACATATGTTATTTTGACTAAACAAAGACATGCAGTCTTTACATTTATAATTTGTCAAAACATTGGCGGAAACAAGAACTAAATGAATTTAATTTAAGTCTTGCGCGAATGATTTCTGCAATATGTGAACGATACAGTTAATTACTACCTTAAATGTACCAATATATCAATATCGTTACGCTGGAGAAAGATCCGTTCCGTNAATTAGTTTTAATTTGCCTTGAAGTAGTTCTCATATCAAAAACATCAATATATTAAAAGGTTTAACCTATGATTATTCATACACACCTTATTGCAAAGAAAGCGTTTGTGAAAATTGTAAGTGTGCCTTTACAGCAGATAAATATGCCACGCAAAAGCTTCTTGCACTTTTCTCATATTTATAAAGGACACATTTTTATTATAGAATATTCAAATGTAATGGCAGTTGGTATATATCAATAGATGATTAAATGTTATGGTCCATTCTGCATGAATAACTGTACAAGTATTCGAAAGATTGACCTTCTTTTATGGATCTATCTATATTTGACAGCTGCTTCCCCCCTTCAATTATGTTAATTGTATGCATATTACTTTAATTTACATATTTCATTAGTAATTTAAATTGTTTTTTTGATGTATTAACATGTGTTAAGTCTCATACAGACATCTAATTTACATATATTTTTGTTAATGAGTTAATGTTGTTAATGATTATACTTCAAACTGCAAAAGGGGAGGTTTTAATGGATGTTGACAGTAATAGTGGATTTTAAATACACTAATGAGTGAAATCTATTGTTTTTTCAACATCCTCATTTGTTTTTGAACAAGTTTTTATTGTTGTTGTAAAGCACTGAAAATAAGATTGCATATAAAAAGTACTAAACCAATAATTATACAGTTTCTGGAAAAGCTCATTTTTTCAGAATTTAGAGAATGAAGATATGTCTGTTCATGTAAAAACAAAGTAATTTTATATGCATTTAATGCATTGCACAGTTTTATTTATTTGTATTACAAAGGATGAAAATATTTTGACTAGTTTTTTTTTAAATTTATATTTGTAATAACGTTTTAATGCATTTTTTGTTGACACATAGCTTATTGTTTTCTAGTCATCTTATGGAATCTCATTTTTTGTTACTTTACATATTTTTTGGAATGGATGGATATTTTAATGTTAATCTATGTTTTTTACCCATTCTAGTCCCTAATTTTAATGACAATTAAATTGATGTCAATATTTATTATTTAATTATTTGATGTGTTTATTGTTGTTTTGTCTTATGTTGTTATTGTTTCTTTTTTTTACCAATGGCATATTTGGATGGTCTCGTTAGTTAAAAAGATCTTGTTTAAAATGGCTCCACACTGGAAAACATACAGTTGAAGTTAGTTTCTAACTCATCAAAATCATGTGTGTACAAACCTGTTAAGTAAGTGGTGAACTGTTTTAGTTACAAAATTAATGTTGTAGATATTTCATATATAAATCCTATTGTGCAATCCATGGTGTGATGTATTCTTCTGATACGTAACAGTAACTTTTGTTACATTATTTTGGTACTATATGCCTTTATTCCCAATCATTCCATTGTTTGACTTATTGCCAATTATATATTTAGCTTATGTGAGCATTTGTGCTTTTTTTATAGCTTTGGTGAGAGTTAATGTTGATGATTATGTAAAAGTGTGTAATGTCATTAATACTGCAATTTGTTCTTTTTAGGTAAATTAACTTATGTAGGCTGTACAATGTCAAATTAAAACATAATTTTGTGTAACAAAGACTGTAAGGTATCGTCTGTACGTTTGTTAACACTACCTCATTGACATAGTCAATTAATTAAGGTCACACTGTAGATGGGTGCCATACATTCCATGCTGTCATGTAGTATAGACTAACAATTTTGACCTGACAGGGACCTTTATTCATGAATATATTGTTTTTATTCGTGAATATATTCAAGTTCTGTCACTATTAATTTAAGTTTTATAATGGAATCATGTTTTATTGTTAAAGGTGTATTGCAATAAATGCACAGTAATGTTCATAGCTTAACTTCTGAAACACATCCAGGAACACAAACAAATACAAATAAAGAAAGCAGTCCATTTGCGTAATTTATGCTCTTAAAGTTTGAGAGTTTCAGGTCACAGTTTGAAATCTATAGTTAGCAGCCTTTCATAAAGAGAAGTAAGAAGGTACAAAACACTTATTGATAATTAAGCTATAAGCAGATCAACTTTGATATAATGATGGGTGTTATAATTTGGACTGAGTAATTAAAAGGCATAAATTTATGGATTAAGATAATAAGTGTTTTGAAATTGAAAGAAAAATTAAACGAATTAGTTTTCAAGCAACATTTTAATTGTAAACCTTTACATATTTATTATAATTATTTACTATTGAAGATTACTTACCTCAAGCGACACTTGCAAATTCTGATAAATCATTATGAAGCTGATGGCCAGACAAAATTGTATTAACAAAGATTTGTTTGCTGGGTATAGGTATTAGAGAATTAGTATAGGCTTATCTTGGACTAAACTTTACGCACATCTATCTATCCATCAATACTGTCTAACTCCACTTTCGGGTATTATTGACAGGTTCCCCATTTTTTCAAAGCGCGGCTCAATTTTATTCTGGATATCATTACTCAAAAAGGTCTGAAAGGGGTTCAAACAAAGCATCATATATGCTTGTCTTCTGATTTGAATTTCCAGTTGAAATTAACCCTTTGAGCGCTGGAACCTGATTTTGAAGGCCTTTGCAAACAGTTTGGATCCAGATGAGACGCCACATAACGTGGCGTCTCATCAGGATCCAAACTGTTTGCTATTCGGATAGTGGTCTTAGAAAAAAAATCGAAGAAAATGCTAATTTTACAAATTCAGCAGACGACATTTTAGCAGACGACAAATTTCCCAGCATTCAAAGGGTTAATGACCGGTTTCAGTTGCTGGTCTTATTTCCAATGTTGCTTGAACATCACACCCTCTCAGTGCGTGGTAAAATTCTGTTAGGTGTTCATTTTCTATGTTAATCAAGTGGCTTACAATATATATCATATGTTGTGCTATAATGCTTGTAGCTTTAGACTAAAAGTGCCTTGTAGTGTTGTTGCTGTTGTGGTAAAAATGTTTCCAAATTCCCTATATTTATACTTGAGACGATGCTTTTTATATACAGCTTTATTATAAATAAATGTGGGTATTGTATACAAAGTGCGTCTTAATTTTTGCCAGATATTTTATTTATACATGTCCGTGTCATATTGTCGTATTGTATGTCAATGGATATTTTCTGGACTATACCTGATTTTCTTATTTTATATTTCAATAAACTCTTAAACGTGAATCTTTGGTTTATTGATTTGTGAGTATATATTTGCTAAGTAAACCTATTGACTGCTATATTATCATGATCATCCTTACATGTTCAGTTTTCCAATAAATACGCCTTCCCATTTAGGTCGAGCGTAGCCACCATCATACATAAATACCGTATGCCCCCTCATGCAACGGAGGCGGATCGTGGTTATACCGACTTTGTTTTGCATGTTTGATAAGTGTCCCACCTGTCAGCCTGTGAGGTCGGAACCTTCCTCATGAACTTTATGTATTAATGAATTTTACAGGGAAGAAAAACAACATAAGAGTGGAAAATTTAAATGCGGAAAAGTGTTGGCTGCTTCTGGATGACCATGACAGTACGCATGTGCATTAAGCCTGATTTCCCACGACACGCTTCAAATTACATTATTTTCCTCTGGCATATTTTCTGGGACATGTTGAGAATAAGTTCTCGGCCTGATAATAGCAGAATATCTTATTTTTACACGCAACATTGATGTCCCTCCCGTTGGCTGAAACCCGCGCTTCTTTTCGTGAAACGTTTGTTCTCAATTCGGCTTCTCATCACGATACTATTGAACTTCTGACGAGTGTTAAGCGTATGAAAAGTAAACAGTAATATTTGATAACACGCGAATTTGTAGAGCTATTACTGTTGAATGGTCATTAATAAAGCTGCACTACATAGAGTTTACAGCTGATCTGAGTGGTCGACCCTCTGCGTCACATTACATATCTAATGTACAGTAACATCTATGAAGCTATGACGTCAGTGGTAAGAAACAACAACCACGCAGTGTTAAATGTTTACTTTTTACACCTCGAAACGACTGACTCGCGACCGCCTTTCTCAGGTAAAAAAATGTCCTTGAAGTGAAATATAATTGCCGTTGTAGACAGAATACCGGTAGTCTCAGGTAAANGGGGGGGGGGGGGGGGGGGGGGGGGGGGGGGTCCAGAATGACGTTGTCGACAGGTGACCGTTGTTCTCAGATTGGACTGTATAATTTTCCACGTGGCGGTACTTATTTAGCTAGACGTGTTGCTCCTAAAGAATATTGAGTCCCACAGAGTTGTACTTTCTAAACTTATGTGTTAACGCTCCAAATGTATAGTTACAATAGTTAGTGTACTCGAAACTATGTATTCACTGGCTCTGCATTCGACACTTTGTGAATATTGATAATGTGACGTTTCTTAACCTGGACCACTAATAACGCTAATTTACATCCATAAATAATAAACTTTAGTGCGTCGATCATTCATAACTGATTGGAGGAAATGACTTTTGGACGTTCGTGAAGTAGTCATGCTGGATTTATCAGCCGCATTCGATACGATCGACCATACCACTCTTCTCAACCGACTCGACCAGTATTATGGAATAACGAACAAGCCATTAAGATGGATGAATTCGTACTTGACCGACCGCTATCAAACTTGTTGCATCGATGGCGAGCTGTCCAAACCCGTACTTATGACCTATTCAGTGCCTCAAGGGTCTGTACTAGGACCCAAAAACTACAGCATGTATACAAAACCAGTGGGGCCATCTGTAGAAAGCATAACCTACAACATCACTTCTATGCCGACGACTCCCAGTAATACATGGCATTAAAACCCAAGGATTCTGTTTCGCGCGATAATGCGCTGCAACGAACGTGTCCGAATGATATTGTACTGTGGATGAATAACAACTTACTTAAAATTAATGCCGAAAAAACAGAAGTGATTATTTGTGTACCAAAACGCAGTAGAAATGAAAATGTCGCCGTTAAAGTCGGTACAGCTGTTATCCAACCAACAACAGCTGTTAGGAACCTTGGTGCCATTCTAGTCTCGCATTTAGATATGGAAAAGCAGGTTAACTCTGTTTCCAGATCATGTTACAATCAGATCAAACAAATAGGTCAAATTCGGAAATACCTGACTGTGGACGCAACAAAATCGCTGATAAACTCTTTGGTAACATCAACACTTGATTATTGTAAGTCCCTGATGTGTGGCTCACCGCCAAAGTCACATTACACCGGTACTGAGGGAACTCCACTGGCTTCCTGTACACGCAAGAGTAGTTGCAATAATGTAATTCTGGACTCCGTTAACACTACGTTTCGAGTTACAAGTCGAGAGGATACAAGCAATGGAGCAAAATCAAAATCTATAAAATAACATTTTCTCCGGCAATTAGAGTAAGGGTCACCCAAGAAAACAATTTGTATTCATTCCCAGACGAAAAAAATAAACAGTTAACGAGATAAAACATACTTTTATCGAAAATTAGATTTCCCAATAAAAACTCGGTCAAATTTCGGCCATGACAGTTACCGCGTGATCTCGCGAGATTTGAAAAAGAAATGTAGGAGGAGCTATGCCATATAAGGTAATCCTACTACGCATTTACGTAGGCCGCCATGTTGGCTTTATTGAAAAATACTACGATTTCCATATATGGGTTTCTGGCCTATTTTCTGATTGGCTGCCAAAAACTTATGCAAATAAGGTCAAACCGGAAATTCCCACGTTTTGTTGAAGATGGCGGACAATCTAGGCGAAATAACTCTGATCCTTTTTTTGGTTTTGGAAAAAGTGGAAATAACGCTTTAATTGGTATGTTTCATTAGAAATTTTTACTCGTATGAACTGGAAATTCTTTTTTGTCCTCAAATAGTTCAAGTTTAATGCTCTACACTGTAAGATAAGTCTTAAAATCATGCCGGTGTGATTCACTCCAGCACTTGCTCCATTGAAAAGACCTTTTCGTTTCATAACTGTCACTGTCCGGACATAGGACGAAGACAGTTATGTTTATCACAACTAACGCAAGAGTGGAGTACAAAGAACTGATGCATGTGTTTAACGCACTTTATGGACAGTCACCGAGCTATATCAGGAGTATGCTTGAGATTTACACTCCACGCAGAGAACTCAGATCTCAGAATCACTCTGTCGTGCTAGTCGTGCCGAGAACCGGACTGTGTCGTACGGAGGCCGTTCGTTCAGGTCTGCCGCTCCAACACTTTGGAACGCGCTACCAGCATCGCTCAGAGACATTAAAACATATCCCGCCTTCAAGAAAGCACTGAAAACACATTATTTCGCAAACGTTTACTTGCAATGATGATTATTTCAAAAATAATTATGTGACAAGACTGTTTTTTTTAAACAAAGCACTGATCTATCTGATAGCACTTTAGTTTGTTATTTTAAACATTTATTGTATGTTTAGCTTGGTTTTAATATCTTAAGCGTGTATAGGTATTTCTTATACTTTGCTTTAATTCTTAAATACTATATTTTACAATTGTTCTTATATTTGCGTGTCATTAATGTCCTCGTATTATATAGGTTTCCATCTACTAGTATTTTAGTTTTATATGTGTCCATCTATCATTGTTTATCATAGTTTTTAAATGTCTTTGTTTATTTTACTGGTTGAACCATGCATTTGTATTGTAAAGTACGTTTGAACGTGCGAGTTCATGAAAAAAGTGCTATATAAATATGGTAAATAATAATAATAATAATTTAGCATTTCAAGTTCAAATCTACCATTTTCCGTAAATCTGATAACTTTTTTTCAGCAACTGAATAATTGCATACAGAAACATAAATTACTGGGGAAAAAATCACTTGACAATATCAACCATGTGTTTTGGTCAATAATAAATGCATATTTGATAAATAAGTACATTTAATATTGAAAATGTGCACTGAAGTACATTATTAAGTATTGACTAAAGGTTCTGCGTGAATATCAACCCAGATCTGCAGGGTTTGTTAGCGGAAATGCTAAAACGTGATGCGGGCTATACCCATGATATCGAACAATGTATTGAAAGTCAACATTTCTTTATTTAAAATTGTATGTTTTAAAGAAGATGTTCTTATGTATTAGTCTAAATAAACAGTCTGGTCTGTTCTGTTCTGTTCATAATGTTTGCGTGTAACCGCTTACATTTTTCCCGTCATTTTGGTCCATTCAAATCAGCACTTGCCTTGTGGCAAACAGAAGACCATCGTAATAAGGGTGTTAATGGTGATGAATCACACCTTTAGTGATAACAATTTATTGCACCGATTTTAATGGTGACAAATAACAACTTTCGTGATTGAAATTTATTGCGTCGAGTTTGAGGCGTTTGATGTACTACGTACTTATAATGCAATACGTTTCACCTCATTTCACAACGTGTTTCCATATGTTAAACTTACCGGTAGTCACAAAGTGTCTTTTGTAGTTAGTTTCATCTGTAATATACTTTATAGATCAAGTTGCTGTAGTTTGAATTGATCACCACAAAGAACAAAGAGTTACTCTTGGGGAATAATTTATTGCTTTTATTGATTTATTTATTCGATTGGTAAAGAGGAGAACGAAGCTGTCAATTGCTTACTGAATGTTTTTTTAACAAATAAGAGTTGAGCATAACAATTTAAGGATGACTTTCCATTTGGTTGCCTACATGGAATAATCGAAAACAACAATAAAAAACAACTACAAAATATACACAATTTTAAGTTATGGTAAATAATTATTTTTAATTATTTTAATTTGCTAATGCATGATATTAAATTTAGTTAAAACCGTTCCATATTTTAAGAATGATGGAAAATGGCGTCTTAAAACTAACCAAAATCACTATTATATTATTATATCATAATATAACTTGGAAAAAAACTAAAAGAAAAGGAACCTGCGACAATGCAAACACTTTCGACAGTGCATCTGACATCTGATGTAACGATGGGCACAAAATGGGCACACAATAGTGATAATGATGATATATTAAACATAAGCAGCGATGTTATAACCTGAAAAGTCAACATGATAAACGCATGATTAATAGTAACATGGTATTTACATGACGTTATAGACCGCGAGTTGTATATGTAATAATGTGTAAAGCTGTAGTTACATATGATATACATTTTTTTGGGTGACTTGACACAATTTCTCAGAAGGAGAAAAGGTCAAGTCAATTTGAAATATATAAACACGTACACAAATAAATAAATGAATATGATTGCATATTATTATAAAGCCTGAAAATACAAGAAAATATGCAAAACCACAATATACAAAGCAATGATAACTACCTGAAGACAAACAGTGTAAATAAATAATAATAATAATAATAATAAAAATATAAAATATATGGCCTTAATATAACATTTCTGAAATCCAGGAAGTAGCATATATGTGTACAATTCTATAAATGTTTAAAGAAACAGATAAAACACAATACACGGAATTCCAATTTATCTTGTAGTATCCAAAACATTGGGACATTATTGTGTCAATATTACTAGCTTAAAATCACAACGATGTGTGCTTAAACAGCTTAAAAAATTAGTTTTAAATATCAAGAAAAATCCTACATAGATGGAATCCATTGTTATTTTAATTTACATTGCAACGCACTGGATGGATGTAAACACGAAATCTGTGTCAAATATTCATACAAAATCAATTAACGCTTGACGAATGAATATTTAAACCACACCCAATGACTGATCTAAAAATGTCGAAAACATGATATAATGAAAAACGAAAGAAAACAGAAATCATCAACTTCTTTGGGGTCAATATAATAAAAATATTCACGTGGAAGGAATATTCATGAATTGCGCACGGTGAAAACATAGGAACTGACCAAATAAGTAAGACAAGAAGTAAAGTGTTATACTATTTTCCGTATTTGGGCATGTATAGAAAAAGTTACGAAATTTGCAGTTTACATGCACATGATAGGATTGTGTTTAGGGTTCCATCCTTTGCCATTTCATCTAGAAGAAGTACATCTCAATTAGGCAAATGTTAACAGACACTCAACCGTGCGAAATAAAAAGAATGTCATTTCCTGAAAGGAAGCAGCCACACATTACACTAGCATCCATTGAGCAAATTATGTTAAATGACTGACTAGATGGAGTTCACCGGAAATGCAATTATGTACACGTGATATGTTCATGTCCATCGATTTGAGCGTCGATACTTTCTCATTGTACGATGTCCGAGTCTATACATTGTCCGCACGAAAGACTATTATAATAAACCCAATATAACACTGTGTTCAATTTATTGAATGCTTTATTGCAACAGGTTGATTTCCAGAGCCGTATTCTGCAGAACGCCGGGGAAGCTTTTTGCCGACGCCACCGCTCGCATCCTCGCACGCTTCTTTTCCTTGTTAGTGTTATTGTGGGGCTTGGGATGCGGAACCACATCCTTCAAGGGGCCGCTGATTACTGATGTCTTCTTTTTCGGCGTTACCGGCCGCGTGATTACAACAGGGGCCGGGTCCCTGTACATCGGCGGCTGGTTGAAGCGGATGAACGGGAAGGGGCGGCGGGGAGTCCACGTGAGGTTCACGGGCATCATACCGGGCCGGTAGTAAAATTTCGGTCGGAAGCCGGGAGGCATAAAGTAGCTGGGCAGCGGAGGTGGAGCACCGAAGTCGATGAATGGATTCGGCTCCACGTTGTAGACGGGGCCGATCGTGTACATGCCGCCGAACGGAAGTGCAGCGCCATGGGCGTGCAGGACGCAGAGAATGACTCCCCAGAGGGACTGAAAATCCATATCTGCAACGAGACAAATTGACCTACATTATGTGTCAACATATCCTATAGGTCGACAATAATAATGAATGCACACCGATAAGTCAATATTAAAGGGGGACTGTACGATTTTGTCAAATATTTATGAATTTATATAAAATGTGTAAAAAACTTATTATACATATATTTCAATACAAATTAAAATAAAAGTTAAGAAGAACATGTGTCGAAAAATGCGAAATAAGCCAGATATTTAATTCTGAAATCGAAAAAGGCTTCCAGCCGAATTCGCCAGCATATATATAATGCATGTACAATGTAAATCTAAATTTAGTTTTAGTGCAGATTCGTTCATACGACACAAAGACACAATTTTGTTTCCTAACAAATACGAGTAAAAGTGTCGGCATCGGCTATAACCAGCGCTAACTTGTCTTTGCTGCAGTTTATGAAATTCGTCTTCAACGTATAATTTTTATTGCCTACTTTGTGTCATCGTAACATAATTTTATTAGTATATTAAAATTTAACACATATAAAAATCGTACAGTCCCCCTTTAAACCTGATTAACTGACGTTTTGTCGTTTTTAATCCATAATTTGGGATCTTTCAAAGTTCATTTAATATCAGGATCTACATAGATAGTAAGTTTGTCTGACAAACGTGTACATTGGACAACAAATTCGCGAGTTTGATGAAAACATAACGGTAATTTTCTTGAACTATGACCATATGTAAAATAACAAATTTGATTCGTTATAACACCAAACTAATTCCTATAACTCGGCCGTAAATGCCGGTCGCCATCTGTTTTTAGATGCATTGATAAATAAGCAAATGCCACAGCCGAGGTGGCGCTAAGGACCGGAAGTTTTTAAAATACTTGGGGAACACTACAGGGTGAGTAGGTTTTTATATGTTTTTTTTTCAACATATATTTCGCATACGTTTAAATATCGGACAATGTAGTGCATTTCAGCGAAGATCAATTCATCCACAAATGTACATAAACATACACTAACGACCCATTTGGAAACGTTTTGACATTTATAAGTTGTGACGTGATGGAGTTTTTAAAAAACAAATCGTTATTTTTTGCTTAATTTACACACAATTAAAACCCTAATGGTTTATTTATGTATCTAAAAAAAGAGGTAGCGCCCTTGATTAACGTGATTAACGGCCTTGAATTACTATCAAAGCTATATACATCGGTGCGATTAGTATACATGGGAAAACATGTCGTGTTCTGAGAAAACTGGGCAACATGCTTGTGCGTAAATTGTCATCCCATATTAGCCTGTGCAGTCCGCACAGGCTTATTAGGGACGACAATTTCCGCTTTTATGAAATTTTTCGTTTAAACGATGTCTCTTCTTAGCGAAAATCCAGTTTATGCGGAAAGTTTCGTCCCGGATTAGCCTGTGCGGACTGCACAGGCTAATCTGGGATGACACTTTACGCACATGCATTATGCCCAGTTTTCTCAGAACACGACACAAACAACGGACAAATACGGATCTGTCTATTGGGTCAAACGAGTCAAATATTCGTGTTACGTAAACAGTTATGATTGACTTACAATGCGGTTAACATTGTAATTTCCACGTGAACAGGAATGCTAATTCAATGTCAATTATAATTGACAAAAAACACGTTGTTTTATATAACTCAGCTGGCTTGTTTGACATTTGCCCTGTCCTTTGAACGTATTTTCTAGCTTGTAATGTTCACAGTGCTTACAACTTAAAAATATGATGTTAAATACACATTTTTATATATACATGTACGGTAGTTCTTATTGTACTTGCAACTGTTTGCAGTATCATATTTAAGTTGAGCCACAATAAGATCTTTTTTCGTGTACATTTCATCTGATTTTCCCGCGCCGGAGAAGTGTCCCGGGCACAAATTCTTCAAATGATATAACTACATTTTATTGCGCGTTTATAAAAGCGAGGCATATGTGATTAACAACCATTTAATACATACTTATTTAAATATAATCTTATTTTTGAAAATAGTATGCCGTATTCATCGTAGATGGGACCCTATCAGGTCAAACGGATATTTAATATTCACATACGTTTAAATGATGATAACTTGATAACAAACGACACAACGGCAAAAAAGCACATCGGCAGAGTTTTGAAAACACGAGTTGTGTCATATTTAAATACTTAAGGAATCGATATTACCTTAATATACGTCACCATATTTTTGCAACATATTTTTGTTGTGTTTTTTTTTAATACATTACAGCGAATATTTCTTTAAAATTTCTTACGATGATAATTGCTCACATAGATATAGGACGTGTCGTGTATGATAACAATTAGTAAAACTGCACTTCTTAAGACAAACGACACATAAATATTGACAAAACAAATGCGTACATGCGTAATTAGGTTGCCATTTTGCTGACATCGTTACATCAACAGATTTTTCACTTATTAAACCCATCAATTTCCTGTGATATCATGACAGATTGGTCTGTCACGGAAAACAATGACTGAAAGTGTGCTCTTTGGCTTACCGCACAATAATTTTTCATAACGGGCAATAAATAAATACAATTCTGTACAGTCACAAAACCATGTTTGAAAACAGAAACATCGCAGATCTCCGTTCTGGAGGGCAAACAGCGTAGACCCAGATGAGACGCCGCATGATGCGGCGTCTCATCAGGGTCTGCGATGTTTGCTTAAATATGAATGTCGGTTGTATTGTTTTGATGACTTGCAGAAACTAAGCGGAAACTTCAACATTTTGTTTTAAATTACTTATCACAAATTATATAATACGTGTTTAATACAATTTTAAATTATATTATATTATATTATTATAGATAACGACATCAGAAATTAAAATGAAACAAACACAACACCAATAAGATAACCGGCCCCAATGTATGTGCGTAAAGTATTGTCCCAGATAATCTTGTGCCGTCCGCACAGGCTTATCAGGGACGACACTTTTCACTTTTATGGAACTTTTCGTTTCAATTAAATCTCTTCTACACGAAACTCCAGTATATTCGGAAAAAAGTCGTTGCGGACTGCACATTCTAATATGTGACGGTAATTTAAGCACATGTATTTAGCCTGGTTTTCAGAGGGACAAACTAAAATGCATGTTTTGGAACTCCTTACAGCTTCTCAAGAACTTTGTGATGTTGAAATTGCTCTATATTTTGCGATCAGTAATACAGCAGCTCATAATATAATATCTTAAGTAGAATGGTCCTACTTGAGTTTTCCCAATAAGTTTTATCGTTAACCAGAATTGAATCAAAATCATTAATCAAAATACTAACATAAGAGCCATATGTAATAAGTTTCTTATACACTCAACACATTTCATAACGCACCCAATTGCATATTGTTGTGTTTCCTCTATTTGAAACAAAAATATATTTAAAAAAAAAAGATATACATCGTTGATGTTTATTGTTTTTTGTTGTTGAAAACGACGTTAAATAAGAGTTGTGACTTATGTCGAGGATATTTTTCTCAACAATCATTACCTCCATAACATCCACATACATTAAAATGAGTACGACCGTAGTTTACCATCTTATCCGAGACCCTACTTCGTGAATGTAAACGCCCAACGAAGACTAGTATTTGTAAAAACAAGCTTAGAGATAAAACAAATGTTTTGTGGCGATCAATATTTTTAATTGATTCATTGGTTACATTATGTTATGTTGTTATTCGTATTGGCCGATCAATATGTTTAATTGATTTATAGGTTACATTATGTTATGTTGTTATTCGTATTCACGGTACAGATAATAATTTTGTATATTTGAGTATGAAGACGATGTACTGTTGTATAAGTCTGATTTAACTGTCTGTCTGTCAGTCTCTGTCTGTCTGTCTGTTACAATACATCGGTATGTGGCCTTTATGTCGCATATTGCCTTGTTATACATCTTGAACCTTTTTACTCCAAATGAATATTTCATATTGTATACGTTTCTTTGAAGACCGAAATACATGTGTTTGCGAACTGGCAGTTCAACTATATTATGCTCCGATCTTGATATGTCCACAATAGTACCGTAACTTATTCTTATTACAAAGCACAAAGCCGATACCGACATGTTTTCTCGTAGAAGTTGCAGTACCAAAAAGGTTTCTATGGGTTACAAATATTGGGGATTTCCCAAGTGTGTACCTTCTTTATGCTATATTACACAACACAGATTTAAACCAGTTTTTTTAAGAATATAATTTAACAATTTTTGAAGACAAGACAGAACGTTTTCTTTTATGCTAAGGATAGATATTTTTTTAACAAATTCGAACATTCGAGTTATTCATTCGGGCCTTCTGGCTGAAAATTTCTCCGACATTTTATTGGCTCTTGGGTAAGGTCAAAAGATGAAAACCTGGTTTAGGCAGCTACGCCGGAAAAATGTTCAGCTGAAAGTGTCAGCTATGAAATTAAGACGTATCCAATAAAACAGACTAATACAAGTTCGGGTTCATTGTGTACACACCGGTCTTACTGACAATAACGTAGTGACGTCACCATCTATGTACAGAATGAGCTCGGGTTTACATTGCCGCCGCTCAGAATGCCTACATAATTAGGCTATAATAAAGCTACACCTCTGTAGTCTGTGGTGCCATGTAACCTTCAAAAAATCATTATTTTTAATAGTTGTCAATCTTATTCAATATTAACAGACGATGTTTGTGTGTTTTTTAAGTTGATGTTAATTAAAATAAAATATGACAAACTATAGCATAAACCGTAAAACAACCGGATGTAACGTGATTGTACTCACGACTGGTACGAGGAAATCCTTTCGATTACCTTAACAAATATTGACCTTCACTATGGAAACCGTTTTCAAAGCCATCTAGATTCAAACTTCATGTGAATACTCATTCCACAAACTATGTTTAGTACTTTGCTTTTAAATAGCAATTTAGTACAACTCATGCACGGTAACTTCCTTCCGTTTAAGTACGCAGTAATGACGAAAATCTGACGAAATCTAACTAAAACCGCTGTTAAGCACAACAATGATACGCCCAACAATCGAACTGTTCAAAATGATTTTCATTTAACAATAAACAAATTATATTACTCAGTTTTGTCAATCAAACGAAAGGATTGGTCGGTATTCTGAAAATTAATGGCCGGAACAATGGGAACATGTTCCCCTCCCTCAACAAAAGGGATTTTTTAAATCCGCCTTCATTCGACTGTCTTTGATCGGCGTCTAGACTATTAAGACTACCATATCTCAACCTTATAAGTAACAAGGGCCTATCTAACATAGGCAAAAAGAGCAGATACGCCTTTATTGTACTAAGCTGGTCAAATGATGCATCAACTTATTGAACACCATCCATCAAGACGGGTTTGTTTTCGTGCAGGCATTATCAATCGTTTTAAATATATATTTATCATGCACGGTATTTCGCACGAGAACTCCTGTTCACATGAATTTGGTGAAAAAAATAGTTGACACTGACTGATACCGAATCTATTCGTATACTATGTTTATTCCAGCTCCAATCAGTTGCACCTCTTGTTGTATCTTTTATCCAATACAGCAACGTTTTACACTGGCTTCGTGATGTTTTGGGTCAATTTTAGCAACATCATCTTGTAAAAACTGATTGTTGTATAATATGAGGGAACAATACAATTTTGTAAAACAAAATCACGAACAGAAAATCGCCTTGTTAATTATTGACGAATGATAATACAAGTTTACCGGTAATAAAACAATGTCTCGTTTGTAAACGGTTTGATTGTATTGTCAGGTTTATGTCACGGAATTTCAATAAAACGGCTACTTCTTCAAGTGCACTAAGAAATACGAGCTGGTGAACAACGCATATGTAACGTGCAGGTTTTTATTGGTAATTCAATGGTTCCGTTAAACGAACTGGATATGTATCAACCGAATTTAATTATTTCAAGTGTTGGCAACGTCAAATATCACCGGCGATGATTTTGCTATTAAGTGGAGAGAACAAAAAACGCTTACGTTAAAGAAAATTAAACGTTCACAAACGCAACGTCATCAACGTTGGTTTGGTCACATGACCATTTTCTAAACAGGCGGACTAATAACAAATTTATTGAGATAAATCGTCGGCTGTAAATAACTAAAATAAAAAGCTTAAATATGCAACCGATGAAACTAAATTACTCAGAACAAACGCTATAATTCATCATTCAAAAAGAGTTATCATTTCGTTTGCAAGCAGCGTTGTTTTTACGTAAGCTGTTATTCGTGACCGCAATATATATGAGCATCGCTCTGGGAAATCGGTGCTTTATGCATGTGCGTAAAGTGTCGTCTTTGATTAGTATGTGCAGTCCTCACAAGCTTATCAGGGACGATACTTTCCGTCTTAACTGGATTTTCGCTAAGAAGAGACTTCCTTTAAACGAAATATACCATTAAAGCGGAAAGTGTCGTTCCTGATTAGCCTGTGCGGACTGACACGACCAATAGCCGAAGAGGGCCCAGAGCCGAGAAATCTGGACAATTGATGACATATTTTCAATCGTACCAAACGAGAATACAGTTTATTGCAGAATATTATCGCTTGCAGTGTTGACAGGTTTTATGTCAAACGTTATTGGGAATTTTCGTTTACACAAATTCAACTTAGGAAGACCTGTTTTGAGTCCAGCATTTCTTTGTTACGAAAAAACTAAACCACATAATAACTGCAGTAATCTTTTTTTTTCCAATTTAAATGTTGCTTTCAAATCGGATGTTATTTATGTTTAATAAACAACCATTTAATTTTTATGCAAAATAGTCGTTCCAATAAAAACATTATTTGTTTATTAAACTGATAGAACGTGGCGGATTTGCATAACAAAACAATTTGAGTATTATGCAATTCAGTACATCTGCACCATTATCAATGATAAATGCATATATCACTAGTATTACGGCAATTTCACTCGGAAATATCGTCTTTGATTTTATGAATCTCTTGTAGCAATGTTGGCGTCATTTAGGGTCTTCATGTGGGACCTCATTTAAATCTCGTATATATGTAATAACATCCGAGAAGTTAAATCAATGAAAATAAGAAGAAACAAACTAGCTTCACTTGTAGTTTCATTTCAGTAAAATGCGTACTTAAAATTTAAGATAAATGTATGTGGTATTTTCCTTTGGCTGTTAGTCCACGAACAAAGATACTTTTGACGGATAAATAGTAAACGAAAAATCAATGTATTGTAGGCGAACGTTCAAAACCATTCTAAATTAATTAAGGTTAAAAAATGATAGACAGGCAAATACAAAAATAATCGTTGCTACTGATCATAATACTAGTAAAAGTTGAGGCAAACCAATTACTGGCGAGACATATACATAAACATTAAAATAGTTCACGTACACATTAATCAACGTAAAACGGAAGCGTGAATATCATTGAATACTTTTAATCAATCACGTCCCATTCATATATGTAACTAGTTGTTATATGGAGTTAAAATCAGCTCAAATGCGGCATAATGTATGCATATGAACAATCGTGACAACAGGATGCAATAAAAACAACAGCAACAACAGCAATAATAATAATAATAATAATAATAATAATAATAATAATTGCTGCAGCGGTTGTAATCGTATCTGCAGAAGAAACAGTAGTAGAAGTTGTAGAAGTAGAAGTACTGACGCCATGATTATGTTATGATATAACAACTTACCTGAGAGATGGTTTATTCCCACTTTGGAGCAAACGTTTCCAGCGGATCACACGCGACCGAGTGGAGTTCACGTAACGTCTGCCAGCGTTTATCTAGCGTTTTACGCAACGTCATTCCGCTTAATTGCGCGCATATTGAATATGCCAATTCATCAACGCTTAACTGACAAGAAGCTATGCTATGATGTTCAGTCCATTCAAGTTCAATGATGATATATCAATTTTTAAAACATATCGGTAGATGTCTAGATAGCACTTATACAAATGATTATTGAAAACGTATGACGAGTTAACGCGCACATTTAAATGGTCCGGGCAAAAGTGCTGCACAATTATGTAAACAAGAACGCGATTCATTCGTTTCCCACTTTTTACATTTTTGTTGTATTAATCAGAACATACTGGGCATCCGTCGGCACAATCACCACATGAATGGTTCGGACCAGGGACTTTTGTAAAAAAATATGTAAAAGTAATCCAGAAAACATTTGTTTTGGGTCAGTGACATTGTTACAAGATGTTAAGGTCGGTTCTAGGAGCCGTTTCTATGGAAACGTCTATGGTACACCCTGATGCTGTGATTATGTGAAAATTCTTTGACGGCATGATATGAAAAAGGTGTCATGGCGTAAAAAATAACTCAACGTGTCGACTTAAACTACGATGGCAAGCCGAATTTAACTATTTCCGTAAAATATACAGGACAGCTAAAGGATAAAATATCGTCAGAGATTCAGGCTGCTTTGCCAACATGCGGGGTCTTTAAGTCTTGAAATCTTATCCTAAGTCGACACAGCAGCATAATGTTTGGCGTAATACTCTTGTGAAAATGACTTGCCATCGTAGTTTTAGTCGACAGTCGATATCATGCCGTCTTAGAATTTTGACATCATCACATCATCAGGGTGTAGCATATCCGTTTACATACGTTTCATATGATTGCGGTTTTCTGCTTATCATTGGGACGTGTTTGTAGTTTTAGCAGGTATTTTTTTATCGTTCTTTCGTGCTGATCGTCAACACGCTTCCACGCCAGAACGACATAAGGGGCTACCGCTACCGCTTATACTGCCATGTCCACTGCCACTGCCACTGCTTCTGATACTGATGCTGCTATAACATGTGCTACTAATAATACACGAACGTCTTGATTGTCCATATTGTTTTCAACCTTATTTAATCGTTTCAGCATTTACCGATTTGGTTCCCAAAAAGCTCTAGATGTTCGTAGATGATACTACATCGTTATTTGTTAACAAGAACGCATTTGAACGAACATGTCAACTTTTATAAAAAGAATCGTATCAAATGTTTGCGCGCCTTGACACCCGACAGCCCAGAAGAACGGACTGACGTTCTTTAATGTTTTTCGCCAGTTTCTCAATACATTCATATATCACCCTTTTAAATTTACAAATTTTCATGCACTGGAACATGTGCTTGATCTAAGAATTTAGTGTCCCTTTCCGCACATAGTTCATATGATTTTGTTCAATGGAAATCAGAGGCAAGATGAACACTCTATATTTTATATCATTTCTTTTATTTCTATGTGCACACATGTCTTCCCCAGAAATGTCTACATTTTCTTACTTTTAAATATTTGTTCCATTTTCCTTTGTCAATCTTTATTATTACATGAGACAATTTATATTTTTACTAGCAAAACCTGTAAGACTTCTTCAGCTGTCTATATGAGCTGTAAAATATTAATTTGATGTAGGCTCAAATGATGTTCTTTGTTTTCGTTGTTCTTACAAATATTTTATTGCAAACAAATAATTTACACTGTTTTAAATGAGTCAAATTGACATACACGTTTGGTTTATCGACGTACAGGGGATGATACAGTTGTCCTTACTACAAGAATAGTGCAATTAAATTTCAACGCCGATGACACATGTCGTTCACAAATCATTTATTTTAGGCCGTATCAAATTTATTTTTTGTTAAGCGCCCACGGGCTGGTGCGTTTCGGATGTCAAACAAAATTAAAACATTCAAAAACATCGCTGGTTTTTGTTTCTTGTATGTTTAACATAACAGCGTGTTAAGTAATTTTTTTTCGTTATGTTGTAATGTTATCAATGACTAAGTTGTTGTTTTCGACTTGTTGTTGTTGTTGTTTCCTTCCTGGTTTGTGTTTGTTTCTAAAACGCATAGGAGATCTAAAAATATAATAAAATTCATTTGGCCTAAACTATCCATTTAATGTATATTAACCAAAATGACATTACGACTTGACACTTATAATGACAGCATATCGTACATGTATCACATACTCACGCGACAAAATATGAGCTGATATTGTCATATGATTTGATAAAGCTATGACCTCACAGATGCACCCGACCTTCCTCGATATCAGTTCAACCATGGAAAAGATAACGTTCGATTAACCATAAACTGATATATCCTTGCTATTATTATACCGTCTGATAAATTTAGAAGGTTTCTTTTAAATTATTAATGGAATGTCGGTCATGAATTACACCCAACGAAAGAAAGAGAAAACACATCAACTGTTGAGAAACATAAATTGTAAGTATTTGAATTAAATTCGTTGTTTGATACATTTACTTATAACATAAGACCGTGAATTAAATATTTATTAATAAATGTGGTACCATTAGACAGTAGATACATGTTGTACCATTAGACAGTAGATACATGTGGTACCTTTAGACAGTAGATATATGTTGTACCATTAGACAGTAGATACATGTGGTACCATTAGACAGTAGATACATGTGGTACCATTAGACAGTAGATACATGTTGTTCCATTAGACAGTAGATACATGGGGTACCATTAGACAGTAGATACATGTTATACCATTAGACAGTAGATACATGTTGTACAATTAGACAGTAGATATATGTTGTACCATTAGACAGTAGATACATGTGGTACCATTAGACAGTAGATACATTCGGTACCATAAGACAGTAGATAAATGTGGTACCATTAGACAGTTGTTACATGTTGTACCATTAGACAGTAGATACATGTTGTTTACAACTCTTTTGGAAGCCTTATAACACAAAAACTAATTCAAAAAAACTTAATGCAAACATCTTTTGAATCATTTTGACGAATGATTCACATAGTATTATGTGCATCTGCATCTTTTAGTACGAAATTAGTTCAAATACGAATGGCTGTTCCCATTATAACCCGTACCTATATACATGTACACTCTGAAACATATGCAATCTTTCTATTTATACACGTAATTGATGTTCTATGTTTAAGGACGAATACAGCGATGTCTTTCAGCAGTTTCTCGCAATCCATAGAGAATGAAGTTCGACAAACATCCGGGTCTCTGGGTGACTACGAGCGACACAAGCGTCGAGGCAGACACGGCGACATCCAGGGGCCGGACCTTTTGCCGGACTTAGTTGGCTCAAATGTGACGGACGACGTGTGCTTGATCACGAAATCTGGCAACGAAATTGGCTGGCGAAAATGGTTGGTGGCGCCATATTGCTTCCTCTATATTGCCGGATACGTGACCTCTTCCGCGACATTCGGTCTGTTTGTCTACTACAAAGTCCAGAGGGACCTATATCCCGACATAGATCAACTGAACGAGACCAGTGCTTGCAAAGAGGTGAACAAAAGTTCGCTGGATTATCAACGACAGGTCCATGTTCAAGACGTGGCCTCTAATTGGGGCATATACACAAGTTTAGCAGTTGGAATTCCTGCTATATTTGCCAATATGCTGCTTGGTTCATCGACGGATAAATTCGGACGGAAGTTTCTGTTCGTTCTCCCATGCATCGGAACGTTGATCCGAATGATAGTGAGTGTTATTGGAATATATTTTGACTTCAATCTGGCGTATCATCTAATTGGGTTTATAGTAGAAGGTCTCACCGGGCAATTGTTTACGATGTTACTAGTGTGTTTTACGTATGTGGCGGATGTGACGTCACCGAAAGGCAAAGCAAGATCCTTCGGGATAACAATGATAGAATTAGCCATAGGCGTGGCTGCAGCTGGGCTCAGCTTCTCCACAGGATATTTCATACAAAACACCGGGTTCTTCTATCCAATGCTTTCTGCCGGAATCATGTTAGCCATGAGCCTGATTGTCGTCCTTTTCATTCCGGAGAGTTTCCCATCGGAAAAGAGAGATAACTCGGAATCGGTCGTCACCAAAATAAAAACAGCGTACGACCTTTACCTCGGGTCATTCAACAGAGGACGTCGATGGAAATATAACACGTTACTCTCGGTTTTCACCTTGACCATGTTCTCGGCGCTTGGGCGTGGAAGTGTAGAACCTCTGTTCCAGTTGGGGGAGCCGTTTTGTTGGAGTTCTGAAAAGCTCGGCCAGTTCACGGCGGCGAGGAGTTTAATGCAGCAGATTTGTGGGATGGGTCTGATCAAGGTGTTTCAGAGGTTTATGACGGACGAGTCGATTGCAATCATGGGTTGTATATCATTCTCGCTCGGCTACGTCATCGAGGGCCTAGCATCTACTGATGCTCTTATATATACAGGTGAGTTCCTCTCAATGACGTAATAGAATGCACTAGTAATTTAAATATAACCAAACAACGTATTGCGTTTCGTTTGTTGAATTTCTACAAAAATATTTTTTAACCGATAATATGATGATAATATTCTTATAATTCAATACTAATGATACCGATGCCATTTCATCCTTGTGTGAAATTTAACACAATCGTATACATTTTATTTACCACAGTAGCCAATTGTACAAATATGGATACCTTTAGCCAATCCAAAACCTTATTTGGATAAAGATAACCGAAACCACCTTGGCTAAATCGTATCCAAAACGGAACCAATACGTGTAAATGTTCGGATATCTTTTTTATACACTCGATTACACAAAAAGATATCCTAAAAGTGAAGATAACTAAAAGTTATCCGTTGGATAAGAGTTTTACAGATTAATATAATTGGCTTCATTATGTAATTGTCCGCGAATGATCCATACCATGTATTATTAATGAAGCCCTTCCTGTTTAGTTCCGGTCGTGACGGCCTGTGGTATGCTGACGGTACCAATGTGTCGAGCGCTGCTCTCCAAACTGACAAGATCTGACCAGCAAGGTATCTCATACATTATTAGAAATATGTGCCAACGCGTCGTTGAAGATGTTTACAACGCGTCCATTAAAAGTGGTTAAGTTCTTATAATTTCCAATTGTGCGAGTTGTATCGTCTTGTAAATGAATGAATTTGCGCTAAAGTTCAAAGTTTAATTTTAAAGGTGCGTTTATGCGTTCAAGTCTTATTTCAAGGTGCGTTTGCGCTTTCAAGTCTAATTTTAAAGGGACTTGGTGTCAGATTTTCGTTTAAAAAAGTCATGGCACCACCACCACCACCACCACCAACAACAACAACACCAACAACAACAGCAGCACAACCGGCGTACATTTAATTGTATACATATACAATATGTCTTTATAGAATCAACAAATGTCTTCTTAATAGTCAATAACAAAGACATTTTATGTTTAAATACATTTTTAAGGAGCAGTGTTCGCCGTCATAGCTACCATGGAGACGCTGGTGAACCTGTGTGGATCCCTTCTCTCCATAGAAATATACGTAGAGACCCTGACTCTATATCGAGGCTTTGTGTTCTTCGTGTACGCGGCATGCAGTGCAGTCTGTCTCTTGCAAATGATGTAAGTTATCATGAGCTCTGTAGGTCTGCGCCTTTGACTTAATTAGTTTAAACCTATATCTATTTTAGCTCGATTGCATCGAAAGCCTTAGGCTGATTTGAAACGTTCTCGAGTCCGTTTCCTGGGTTTAGAACCAGAACTTGGTGTCTTTGCGGGGATCTAAAAAACGCTCCCTCAGAGGGGATCAAACCCGTGACCTCCCGGTCGCTAGGCACACACCATACCCACTACGCCACGGCGACTTAATTGTTCGTGATTTCAACATATCGTGTCGGTTTCGGACTGTATTTTGTGGCTAAACGAATGAACTGAAAAAGATTTTCCAGTCACAAGCCCTTGTGACCTTGGCTTTTGACCTGATCACCTCCAAATCAATATGTGTCATTGTTTCCTTCCAAATACCATTTGAGATGATCGTAGGTGAAAGTTCGTTCACAAAAAATAGTAACATCTCGAAGTTCCTGTTACAAGACCCTTCGACTCTGTCTCTTACCTGGTGACGTCGAAATCAAAAGGCGTATTCTCTTTCTCATTACATGTATACCAATTTTCATGATGTGAGGTCAACAAATTCACTACGACAAGCCCCTGTCAACTTAAGCTTTGACTTTTGACCTCAAAGTCGATAGGAGTCTTCATTTCCACCGAAGTTACAATCATACCAATTTGCATGGTTGTAGGTCAAAATGTTCTCTTGATATAGCGCGGAAACGAAAGGTCTACCGTCCGTAAGACATACCGACAGACTAACAGACTGACCTACCGACCGGCCGACAGACAGACCAACCAATCGACGGACAAAAGCAATGTTTCCTTACCTCTTCGAAGAGGGAGACGGTGGGCAATTATTGGTATACTGTACCTTTTGCGCAAGTCTCATGTATGAAGAAAAGCTTAATTTAGCTTTTAATTATATGCTTGTGTGTCGTCCACAAGAGGGAAGCCCATATTTTTGTATTTTTTTATATATGCTATAATAGAGTCTCTATTATAGCATATATAACATAAAATAAAATAATAATATGGGATTCCCTTCTGTGGTTCCGTCATCACCGAAGACATCCTTGTTTCAGACTTTACAAGAAGTATTCCAACAAAACAGAACCCGTCCGTCGTCATACGATAAAGTGACACCATACATTAAGTTCACTTCGGTCTACCAAGATGACAAAGAAAACAAAACTTGCTTAAACGACTTCCGAGTTTAGGGCTCATCTTGAACATTCAAGGAACACCACCACGTGGACTTTGCTAGCATGAAGCGTTTGTATACACTGTCGAAATCGCTTCGCATTTGGATTTTGTAAATATGAACCTTGTGTTATTTTCTACTGAGACGATGAAAATAAAAATTAATTATGGATACCATTATTAACATTTGTAGTAGTTTTGTGTAACATTGTGAACGTGTAGTTCTGCTTACCTAAGTGTCAGAACAGATATTAAATTAGAGGGCCAAGATCGGGCATTATTCAATAAGACCACGAACTGATGTTATATAGACAATTGTATACCTCTGGGCCATTGTTTCAAGGGTAAACAGTTGTTGTTGTTTATTTTTGTACAACAAAAGATATGGAAGTCCTAGTATATGTTATGTTCAAATTTTTTGATTCATATGTCTTGTCAATCCTAAATTATAATTTCGAAGTATGGGGATTTATTGCGGCAACTAATATTGAACGAATTCACAGAAAGTTCTGTAAAAGACTGTTGAATGTGAAACTGTCAACAAATTCACTGTCACTAAACGCTGAAGTTGGTCGATTTCCTTTATACATTGGTAGACACCTAAGAATTGTTAAATATTTTTTTTTATTTCGTCAAAATAAACAAGGAAATTGTATCCTTAATACTATCATAAATAGGCAAAGATTACACATTAATACACAACATAACACTGTTAATTGGTCCTCCAAAGTTAATGTTGATTTATCAACCTTATTACTACTTTACAGAGAACTCAGCCCTGTATTTGAAAGGTCTCTATATTTACAGTAGATGTTATAATATTGACAATAAAACACTTAGATATATCATTGCTAAAATACGCCTATCATCACATCAGTTGTTGATTGAAACTGGAAGACATTATAACATAAGCATAACAGAAAGAAATGCACTTTATGTAATCTTAACGATTTAGAAGACGAGTATCACTACATACTTTAATGTCCGTTTTATTAAGAAGAAAAAAACGAATACATACAAACATACTTCTCAATAAGACCAAGTATGCGCACATTTTTTTAACTTTTTGAATACTAATAATAAAGAGACCCTTTTACTATTTACCTATTTACTGTTTTAAATGCTTTAAGAAAAGAGATAATTGTATGTTTCTCTAACTCAACGTGTATTATTGCCATTTATGTACAGTTTATTATGTAATGAATGTACTTTGTGTATTTGCCTTTTATCACTGATTTCTGTAAACATATACAGTTTATTATGTAATGAATGTACTTTGTGTTTTACCTGTTACCACTGATAACCGTAAACATGTTGTTTATATACTCAGTTCATTGTTTATATCAACACACAACGCTTTCACGCTTACTGTTAACAGAATGCGTAGTATATTATATAAATATGATGTTATTTACCTGTTCTCCTATTATTGATGTATTTATTGTCATTATTTCACGCATGTATGAATGTATAATAATATGAATTTGTTATCACGATGAGCTGCATGTAATATGCTTAAGTGAATAAACTATTAGTTCTGTTCTGTTCGGTCTGTTTGCAATAAATGTCTAAATAAACCACGTGGCACATGTAGTGTGGTAAGTTTGGACCCTAGTTGCATTATTATAGTATAAACTAAAAAAGTCCTCACAACGCGTTTTCCCCCGTAAGTTTCACTATCTTAGTGGATCATACGACGGTCAACTGGTGCGTCCGGTCAACTTTCGTTGCGTTGCGTCAGTGTTCCTTCGATGAAATGTTTGATTTTTTAAATTGAAATTGCGTTCTCAGCCTGTCCTCAGTTCGCTCATAATTTTATTTTGGAACAGCAATAAATCACAGTGTACGCGCAGATGAAACGCAGGCGGCGTTGCCCGGTATGGTGACGTCGTGCACATTCAGAGAACACAGATTGGACCCCTATGTGACAGATGGCCATATACTTCGGAGATGAAAACAAAGAATCAGCATTGACTTTCTTATCAGCGTTTTCCTAAGAGCGGTTTAAGTGGCATAAAGACGTATTTCCGGTGTGACGGGGTGCCACATAACTGATACATAGTTGCGGTATATTGACATGTTTTTTTACGTACATGCAACAAAGCGTGGTTGAACCAAGCCACGTTGCAAATGTGTTCATGGTTTTCCTCTACGTAGGTAACTGGGAAGTTTAAATCCGACTCAAATATGGCATTTGTGTCGGTACATTATTTTTTTTATCATTTTGCATAATCAGTTACGATGAAGTGTTATAATTGTCACAAACGTGACCATCCGTGCATGCCGTGGGGTCCATGACTCGATATGCTTTTAATGCGCTATTCGATTAAATTTATGGAGCTAACGAATGTGATATAATGTTTTATGCCCACATGATCCTCCAAATGCCTTAATTACTTTGATAACGCAGTAACTCCCATAATCCGCATATGTATATGATCATTAAAAAATTATTTATTGGTCTCTGAAAATTGAAAAGCCGCCTCATTGTGCCTAGGCGTGGATACGACGCTGCAACTAAATGGGGACCCACTACTCACTTGTCAAGCTATCTGTATGTACACACAGATAGTCACAGAGAGGACGCTTTTAACCGGTTTATTACATGCCTCATGTAAGTATTACATGTAATAATCAAAAGATAACTGGGTGGGCAAGCATCTCGTACCAAAATTACACGTGAATATCAGGAACACGTGGTGCGTTTTGTTTGAGCCGTATAGATCATGTACTAAATTAGTGTTCATCATTAACGCTATAGTAATACATTTTACTGCAGCTTGTTCGTTAAGTTAGGATGATGAAACGTGTCTTTGACCTTAATTAAACATGCCGTGACAGCAAGAAATTAATTGCAGAATGTGACGTCATCATTTCAAATGTTGACGGATTGGTGACCTTCCAGAATATTAAATTATTGAATATTAAATTGTATTCCTTTGATTGAGTGCAATCGCTACACACATCATTCATATTTCGTAAATAAACAACCATCGTTATCACAGTGTTATGCTAACTGATGCTTATCAGAGAAATATTTACATACCAATGCAAATAAATTTTATTTTAATTCAACACATGTAGTTTTATTTTATTCATAATTGCAGTAATTGATGATGATTGTCATTTCATGTCCGCTGCAGTAACGAAGCAGACGCCGAACAAAATTTGCTGCGAATTTACCAAGGAATTAAAGTCAATCACTTGGATGATGCCACCATGTGCTGTTGTTTACCACATAAATTCATGTAATGACCCGCAGCATGAGAAAATAAATCGTATGTCATATGCGGCGAGCGTAGCTCCAGACCAGCCTGTGCATTTGCGCACCCTGGTCAGGAGCTACACTGTCCACCATAATTTAAGTCACGTGCAGTGTCCTGGTCTCATAAGTTGACACGGAGCAACGCTGTCCATATATGGCATTAGACCCATTTTTGCATGACGTCGCTAATATTAAACCAAACGTTCACCTCAATCCTTAATTGATCTTTCTCTACATCGCAAGTTGTGGTGTCACAAAAAACACAACATGCTCCAGTCAAATGACAAGTGTCTTTAGAACAAAAGGTTTAAGAAATCTGGTATGACCAGGAAAAAGGACATATGTTTTTACAAGCGTCTTCGCCAAAATAAGTTTAAGTTATAGTATCACCAGGCAAAATCATTAAACAGTTTTAATGTCCACCGCTTCATGCAACAATCTTTATTTCCTGAAACGTGTCCGATTTCAGAAAAAAACATCATGAAGAATTCGGTCTCCACAAATATTTCCATAAAATAACTTCACATGAATATCAGAAACACGTGGGGGCTTTTGTTTTAGCCGTATAGATCGGGAGGCGGTAAACTACAACGGGCGAGGCATGGTATGGTATTGCGCAAGGGGGGGTTAGAGGGTTATGGTTAGGGTTAGGGTTAGTGTTAGGGGTCGGGTTAGGGTTTGGGTTAGCCTAAACCCAACCCTAACCCTAACCCGACCCCTAACCCTAACCCTTACCCTAACCCTTTTTTTGGGTTATTTCCCCTATACCATGCCTCGCCTGTTGTAATTGTCCGCTTCCCGTATAGATCATGTACTAAATTATGTTTCATCATTAACGCTGTAGTAATACATTTTACTGCAGATTGTTCATTAAGTTAGGATGATGAAACGTGTCTGTGACCTTAATTAAACATGCCGTGACAACAAGAAATAAATTGCAGAATGTGACATTATCATTTCAAACGTTGACGGATTGGTGACTTTCCAGAATATAAAATCATTGAATATTAAAATGTATTCCTTTGATTGATTGAAATCCCTACATTCATTATTCATATTTCGCGCATTAACTTCCATCGTTATCCCACTGATATGCAAACTAATGCTAATCAGATAATATTTACATACACATGCAAATAAAATTTATTTTAATTAAACACGTGTAGTTTTATTTTGTTCATCATTGCAGTAATTGGGAATGATTGGCATTTACTGCCCGCTACAGCAATGAAGCTCACGACGAAAATTATTATCATCGAAGTTTCCATAGTTTGCAAGGAATAAGTCAATCACTTGGATGATGCAACCATGTACTGTTGTTTACCAAATTCATTCATAAAATGAGCAGCGTCATGCAAAAAAAGGTCTTATGCCATATGCGACTGGCGTTGCTCCGGACCAGCCTGTGCATTTGCGCACCCTGGTCAGGAGCTACACTGTGCGCCATAATTGAAGTCACTAGCGGTGTCCTGGTCTCATTAGCTGACACAGAGCAACACTATCCACATATGGTATAAGACCCATTTTTGCATGACGTCGCTAATATTTAACCAAACGTTCACCTCAATCCTTAATTGATCTTTCTCTACATCGCAAGTTGTGGTGTCACAAAAAAAAACATGCTCCAGTAAAATGAAAAGTATCTATAGAACAAAAGGTTTAAAAAATGTGGTATGACCAGGAAATAGAACATCTGTTTTTACAAGCGTCTTCGCCAAAAAAAAGTGATAGTTTCACCAGGCAAAATCATAAAACAGTTTTAATGTCCACCGCTTCATGCAACAATGTTTATTTCCTGAAACGTGTCCGAATTCAGAAAAACATCATGAAGAATTTGATCTCCACAAATATTTCCATAAAAGAACTTCACATGAATATCAGAAACAAGTCATGGCTTTTGTTTTAGCTGTTTAGATTATGTACTATATTATTTTTCATCATTACCGCTGCATTAATACATTTTACTGCTGCTAGTTCATTAAGTTAGGATGATGAAACGTGTCACGGACCTTGATTAAATATGCTGTCACAACATGAAAATGATTGCAGAATGTGACGTCATCATTTCAAACGTTGACGGATTGGGGATCTTCTGGAATATTTAAATTATTGAATATTAAATTGTATTCCTTTGATTGATTGAAATCGCTACATTCATTATTCATATTTCGCACATTAACTACCAACACTATCCCACTGATATGCAAACTGATGCTAATCAGAGAAATATTCACATACAAATGCAAATAAAATTAGTTTTAATTAAACACGTGTAGTTTAATTTTATAGGTCATTGCAGTAATTGGGAATGATTGTCATTTACTGCTCGCTGCTGCAATGAAGCAGACGTAGATCATACTTCACTCCGAATTAACCCATTAATGCCTAGCGTCTAGAAAAAAGGCCTTGGCAAACAGCGCAGACCCTGATGAGACACCGCATGATGCTGCGTCTCATCAGGGTCTGGGCTGTTTGCTTAAAAGAAATTCTGTAAATATAGAAATTAATATACTAGACATCCCTAATTTTGGAAATAAATTAATCCAATTTAGAAGGATGGGAGAGTACACTAGGCATAAATGGGTTAACCAAGGAATTGAATCACTTGGATGATGCAACCATGTACTGTTGTTTACCACATAAAATGAGCTGCAGCATGCGAAAATAGGTATTATGTCTCATGCGGCCAGCATTGCTCCAGACCAGCCTGTGCATTCTGGTCAGGAGCTGCACTATCCGCAATAAAGTCACGTAAGTTTCCTGGTCACATTAGCTGACACTAAGCAATGCTGTCCACATATAGCATAAGACCCATTTTCGCATGACGTGGCTAACAGAAAACCCAAAGTTCACCTCAATCCTTTATTGATTTGTGTCAACTGCTCAAGTTGTGGTAAAACAAAAACATGCTCAAGTAATGACAAGTGTCAAGGGAACAATAAATTTAATATGCGGTATGACCAGGAAACACTTGTTTTGACAAATGTCTTTCGCTAAATAAGTTTAAGTTATGGTATCTCCAGCAAAATCATAAACAAGTTTTTATTTCATCTGCGTGATGTAGTAATGTTCATTTCCTGAAAAGTGTCTAATTTCAGAAAAATATGAAGAATTCAATCTCCACACATATTTCCATTAAACAACAACATTAATGTTACGATTAAAATATATTTTATAATCACACACATAACAAAGGACGAATGCAATCATGTGACATCAACACAGTCTTCTGTTGCAGCCAGGACCTGGAGGACTTGCTCTGCCACGTCTTGCTGCAGATAGTCGCCTTGTCGCCCCTGGCAACAGACGTCACATGTAACAGTTATGATATGGCATACGCACAATCCTTATTCACTTGCTTAGCAATATCACTATACCGTTGCCTAGCACTATTACTATACACTTGCTTAGCACTATCACTGTATGCCTATTCAGAGAGGGGAATTACGTGAGAAACAAGATGGCGAGGTCCATGCAGAGACAGGTATTTTTTGCCGTTTTATACCCTTTATTACTTTTATTATTTGTTAAAATGCCACCCACTTTCCAGCCATATCGGCAAGAAAGTGAAAAGCATTTATACGGTATTAATATTCGCTCTATATCTCAACTTAACTCACTGCACAGTTTCTCAGCGGGATGACCTAATTACAGCTCCATGAAGAAAACTCGTAGCGAGTAAAGTCAAGATAAAAAGCGAATTTTAATACAAAATAAACGCTAATCGCTTTCTTACTGATATGGCTGGACAGTGAGCATCATTTAAAAAATAAACAAAAGTAATAAAGGGTATTAAACGGCGAAAAATACCTGTCTCTGCATGGAAATTGCCATCTTGACTATCACATGACACCCCTCTGTTATTGGATTGAAAGGCAACAATGTGAGGGAAGTTAAACAAAACAAAGTTGTGAAAAGGTTTAAGTGTTTATCTTGCAATGCAATGGAGGAATTTCTTGTGAGATGTATATTGCCTTAATCCATGAAACACACTCATATGTTCTTTGATAAGCCTCATGCTTCCAACAGAGTTTTTCAGATGCAGTGTTATATTATGGAAGCAGAGTTTTTTTGTATCACAAATTCTGTTTAAGGTTTGCTATAAAACAGGGTTTGATATAAATGCCTTACTGAACAAAACACAAGAAGCATGGACATTTATAGAAAATATGGTTTGTTTCCTTTTCAACAAATATCATTGCAAACATGTTGTATACACTGACTATAGCAAGAATGTACACATCTTACCTTGTATTTGTTAGGCACCTTTGGTTTTTCTGGAACAAACTGATTAAATATGTCCAGCCTCTGGTACTCATTCAGGATCTGTGCTGGGGACCTGAAACCAAAACAACATCTGAGATTCAAAGTCTGAGATCATAACAGTCCAAAAAGATCAAAAGTAAAAAATCATAAAATTATACAATTTTTGCAGGACATGAGAACGTCAACATCATGAGCAGTCTTTTATAATTAATATTCTTTGCTACTTTGACAAAGATCATCAACAGTCTGAGATCATCAACAGTCAGAAGTCATCAAAAGACTGTTTATTATCTTTTAGAGATCATAAACAATTTGAGATCTTCAAAATTCTGAGACCATCAACTAATCTGAAGGCATTTACAACCTATATCTACATGAAAATTATTATCTTCATTACTTTGGAGTTATCACATAATAATTTTGAATTGACTGACTTATGAAAAAAGTGCGTGACTATTCAGAACTCATTGACATAATTTACTCTTTATAGTGAAACATATGGGATTGATCCCCAGCTCAAAGGATAAAACAAAACAAATACATCTCCATATAACTTAAATATTAAAAGATGAAATATTTAAGAACAAATTGACATTTACTTTTTATAGTAAACTTCTACCTTTACTCTTTATAGTGAAGCATATGGGATGGATCCACTGCTCAAAAGATAAATTTAAACGAATGCATCTCCATATAAATTAAATATTAAAATTTGACATTTTTGTTTTAAAAGTTTTTTAACAGTGAATCACCTTTAATGAAAAAAACATTTCAGCACATATAAATCAATCATTATTCTTTAATTTTTAATTAATGCATATTGCACGCTCGCCAACTGGTCCATGTTATATTTGGACGCTAATTTAATGAGAAAAATATTTCAAATGCAGTATGACAGAGTACTTGCTAATTTGGGAAATAATTTTGAAAACTGCTATATCATCACAAAAATGTCATTAAAATATTGATTGAGTGATATATTATTATCTAAATTTTAATGAGGATTTGAAATGTTTGTGTGTTGTTTTTTTATTAACTAATTTATGTAAGCACCACGGTGATTTTTTTGTTGTAGTCTGAAGGTATCAAAGAATTCTTCTTCTTCAACATATCTCAGTGCTATGGCACGTCGACGTGAACTGTCACATGATTCGACAATAAACACCATCGGTCTCTGTCTTGGGCCGCCCATGTTAGAATTTGTGGACCCTCATCATATCTTGATAATGCTGCCGACACCCATGTTGTTCTTTGGCATCCCCTCTTAGTTTTCCCGTCCACTCTTCCGTGTAGTCATGTTTGAGATCCTGTTCTTGTCCATACGAAGTACATGACCAAGCCACTGGTGTTGTCGAACATGTACTCTTTGCACTATCGTTTCGTTCTGGTTGAGGGCCTTCCTGATGTCATTATTTCTCATCTTGTGCATGATACGAACTCCAAGTATCTTTCGGAGTGATGCCATCTCAAACACGAGTCCAAGTTTCGCATCCGTACAGGGCAATCGGGACTATGAGGGCATTGTACAGTCTCATTTTGGTTTTCTGTTTAATCTTTTTGTTAAAAGAATAACAATATCACAATTAATGTATGTGACATATGATGGATAATGTACACAATGACATGCCAATTAAAATGTAATTGAGCATGTTTCTTATTGATGATCGATATCTTAGTCAAACTGACTTCACATTAGAAATGTAAATACAAGTTGTCATCTCTTGAACTGATGTAAGCAAGGTGCAACCTTTGTCATGCATAAACATGTACATGTACAAGGATATTTATCTGTAATAAGTGAAAGCATGTCATTGTAAAATAGACCAGTTTCACAATACTAACACTGTTACTATTTTTAAATATCACGTGATGCGTCAAATTTCAGAACGAGGCTTAACGTGATAACTTTTTTTTTTCTGATGTTAGGCAAATGATGAGAATATGATTATTATAGAGCAGTTGATTGTTATTGTTTATATTAGGGATGGTTTTTACATAATAACATTATGTGTTTACAGAAGTTTATTTATATTCACTATTGTAGGCTAGCAGCTTTATTGTAAGCTTTATTGCTGAAATAAATGTTGTTGTTGTTTTTGTTTTAGTCAATTAATTGATAATTAATTCTAAAATAAAAACATTATAACACCCACATAATAATACAACGACATTCTATTTAGTACTATTAGTGAATATTTACAAATTTTATTGCATTTTTATAAAGGTGGTCTGAAGACTTAACATCAATAATTGCTCAAAACAACGATATAAATTAGCCGCAAAATACAATACATAGTATTATTTAACTATTAAATGGTGTGTTGGTGTGTGTAATTTTTCATGAACTATCGAAGGTGTAAGAGGTGTGTTAATTCAACAATAAGACAAAGCACTATTAAAAAAATAAAGACATGACACTCTTTAAATGTTTTGTTAATTTTATTTGACATATAATTATTTTTTTACAGCAAATGACAATATTGAAGAATTATTATATACAAGTGAACAAAAACGGCCTTGGTGAAAATCAAACTGTCAATGCATGTATATTGAAATCTCTTAATAAGTGATCAGAGTGATAAATATATAGCATTTTAAATTATAAATCTTTATTATTTGTATGTTTGAGAAACATTATTTAACCCCAATGAAAATGCTTGTTTTAATCCTGTTGTTCTGTACACTACCATACACTCTTTAAAGGACTACGTAATGACAGAGTTTTATTTTACCGGAACCCGCTAAATACGTTAAATGTTTAGCATTACATTTTGTAAATATTTAAAATGTATAGGTATTAAGCACTTAATTATTATGATTATTCTGGCTAACATCTATACAGTATTTAGTTTTTGGCAATCTGTATGGACAGATGACTATCAATTTTTACAATACGCTACATATCTAATAAAAGCACAATTGAGTATTTGGCATAAGATTACTCCAAGAAATGACTACTAATACCACAAGAAGTCATAGAGGTATCATAAATTGTGTTTAATGACCAGACATTGCCACCTGTGGTCAGGTACCTATATACCAGTATAGGTCCCTGCTGTGGCTTATGACACCATGTTGCTATAAAGTATTTGTCTGCACAGTATCTGATCATAACAAGATAATGGGTTTGAGCTGAAGATATGGGCAATTCGTAACAAACAGAGTTGCACCCTCCTACCCCTAGTGTGTTTTAGTTGCACCGTACTACCCCTAGTGTGTTCTAGTTGCACCCTTCTACCCCTAGTGTGTTCTAAATGCACCCTACTACCCCTAGTGTGTTCTTGTTGCACCCTACTACCCCTAGTGCATTCTAGTTGCACCCATCTGCTCCAAGTGTGTTCTTGTTGCACCCTTCTACACAAAGTATGTTCTAGTTGCACCCTACTACCCATAGTGTGTTCTAGTTGCACCCTACTACTCCAAGTGTGTTCTAGTTGCACCCAAATACTCTAAGTGTTGTCTAGTTGCACCCTACTACCCCTAGTGTGTTCTAGTTGCAACCTACTACCCCTAGTGTGTTCTAGTTGCACCCGACTACCCCTAGTGTGTTCTAGTTGCACCCAACTAATCTCAGTGTGTTCTAGTTGCATCCTACACCCCTAGTGTGTTCTAGTTGCACCCTACTACCCATAGCATGTTCTAGTTGCACCCTACTACACCTAGTGTGTTCTAGTTACACCCTACTACGCCAAGTATGTTCTAGTTGCACCCAACTACTCTCAGTATGTTCTAGATGCACCCTACTACCCCTAGTGTGTTCTAGTTGCACCCTACTACCCATAGTATGTTCTAGTTGCACCCTAATACCCAAAGTATGTTCTAGTTGCACCCTACTATCCATAGTATGTTCTAGTTGCACCCTACTACCCCTTGTTTGTTCTTGTTGCACCCTACTACTTTCAGTGTGTTCTAGTTGCTACATACTACTCCAAGTATGTTCTAGTTGCACCCAACTACTCTCAGTATGTTCTAGAAGCACCCTACTACCCCTAGTGTGTTCTAGTTGCACCCTACTACCCATAGTATGTTCTAGTCGCACCCTACTACTCTCAGTGTGTTTAAGTTGCTACATACTACCCATAGTGTGTTCTAGTTGCACCCATCTTCTCCATGTGTGTTATAGTTGCACCCTACTACCCCTAGTGTGTTATAGTTGCAACCTACTACCCCTAGTGTGTTATAGTTGCACCCTATTACCCCTAGTGTTATAGTTGCACCCTACTACCCCTAGTGTGATATAGTTGCATCCTACTACCCCTAGTGTGTTCTAGTTGCATCCTACTACCCCTAGTGTGTTATAGTTGCACCCTATTACCCCTAGTGTGTTCTAGTTGCACCCTACTACCCCTAGTGTGTTCTAGTTGCACCCTACTACCACTAATGTGTTCTAGTTGCATCATACTACCCCTAGTGTGTTCTAGTTGCACCCTACCGCCCCTAGTGTGTTCTAGTTGCACCCTACCACCCCTAGTGTGTTCTAGTTGCACCCAACTACTCTCAGTGTGTTCTAGTTGCACCCAACTACACCTAGTGTGTTCTACTTGCACCCTACTACCCATAGTGTGTTCTAGTTGCACCCTAATACCCCTAGTGTGTTTTAGTTGCACCCAACTACTCTCAGTGTGTTCTAGTTGCTACATACTACTGCAAGCATGTTCTTGTTTCACCCAACTACTCTCAGTATGTTCTAGATGCACCCTACTATCCCTAGTGTGTTATAGTTGCATCCTTCTACCCCTAGTGTGTTATAGTTGCACCCTATTACCCCTAGTGTTATAGTTGCATCCTACTACTCCTAGTGTGTTATAGTTGCACCCTATTACCCCTAGTGTTATAGTTGCACCCTACTATCCCTAGTGTGTTTTTGTTGCACCCTACCACCCCTAGTGTGTTCTAGTTGCACCCTACTACCCCTAGTGTGTTGCAGTTTCACCCTACTATCCCTAATGTGTTCTAGTAACAATCAACTATCCATAGTGTGTTCTAGTTGCACCTTACTACCCTTAGTGTGTTCTAGTTGCACCCTACTACTCCAATTGTGTTCTAGTTGCACCCAACTACCCTTGGTGTGTTCTAGTTGTACTCACTTTCTCAGCTCCACAGGGAGCTGGCCCTCTCCAGAGGTGGGTGCACCGTGACGTAAATGGGTGCAGAATCTCCGAACCGAGGGGTCGTAGTGATGCTGAAAGGAAATTAAAGAGCTCACAAATAGGATACAAATGCATATATATTTGTAATTGGATCGATTTGTAAGCGGTAAAATAATGTTTGTGTCAGGTTATCTGGCTTCTCATAAAAATACCACAACAAGGGACAAAATTGTCACAAAACCAGGTTTTCAATTTCAAACAGCTTCTCTGCTGTGTTTTTTTTTTTTTTTTTNTGCATATTCAGCATGTACTTCTGTGCAGCTATTATCCCCCCCTGCTGAAACCGGAGGGATATAGTTTTGGCGTTGTCCATTCTGTCAGTCTGTCTGTCCATCCCTCCCTCAATCCGCCTGTACGTCAGCCCGTCCTTCTGTTACAAACGTTTCAGGGCTATATCTCAGAAACTATATAAGATTTCAATAGGAAACTTCATTGATGTTTAAATATCAACTATGAGAAGTGTCGTGCACAAGAACCGTTACCCTACACCTTTTTTTAATACAGTTATAACCCTTTGATGCTTTTGTCATTTTTCAGGGCTATATCTCAGATACGATACAAGATTTTAATATGAAACTTCATGGGTGTATAGATATTAATGGGGAGCAGTGTCACGCATTAGAACCATAACCATACACTTTCTTAAATAAGAGATGTTGCCCTGCAACATGACACTTATGGGTGTATACCGGTTGATATCAACGAGGAGAATGAGTCCCTGTAAATAAACGACGAACATTCAGCGATAGGGCTTTCCGGACTGCTGGCCCAAGAATCTGGAACACTATTTCATTAGCGATCAGGCAGTCAGAGACATTGGAATCATTCAAAAGAAACATGAAGACATTTTATTTTAGGAAGTTTGACACACTGTTCTAAAATGTATTAGCTTTTAAATGTGCTCATTTAATGTGTGTTTTATACCGCACGATCCATGCACTCATTCATTCATTATTTATTTATTTATCTTTTTATTTATTTTAATTTAATTTAAGTAGTTTTTTTGTTTTATCTATGTAGTTTGGTTATTTTATTTAGGGCTTTGTATATATGTGTATTTTAACGTTCAAAGTGTTTATCAGATTTTAGTAACTACCTATATTTATATGATGTCAGCTTTTTACCTCATAACTTCTATGAATTGTATGTTATATTTACATGTACAACGCCATTGAATATGCTTGCATAAAAATAGGCGTTTAATCAAATAAATCAGTTTCAGTTCAGTTTCAATGAGAATTGTAATGCATAAAACAATAACCTTTGTTATTTTACAGTTACTGCTATGTTCATCCATCCGCCTCTATTTATTGAAACTGTAAATGTGCTTATATATAACTAGAACTCAATGACACTAAATATTACGATACAGTTTAAATAATCTATGTTTACTGTTATCTCTGAATTTACTTAAAATATTATGAGATGTTCCGCACCGACGCTGCATTAAGAACACGCACACCAGGATTGTGCCCGGTACTCCTGCCTTTTTATATACCTAAAAGCACTTTGATTTTTAGGATCCGGTTTGAATGGAAGTGTTTGCTTCTCTGCAGCTTTTGTTGCTTTCTAAATTACTTACATTTTGGTAAAGTATATTCTGAAATTTGGGAAAACAATTAGAGTACCAGGAGGAAATTGTACTTGTCCTGCACGGAGATCAGACACCAACACGTGCATGTGCTGGGCGGGAATCGAACCGAGAAAGCCTATGTGGGCATCGCTATTGTGCCATCAATCAGCTTAGCCGTGCATTTTCTCTACAGTTACGTAAGTATGGTTTCTGCCGGGATATTTACCTTCACGTCTAGTGCGAAAATACTTCCGATGGATATTTTTGGGTTGGATAACTAGGGGAGAAGTTAACATCTCCCCTTGGCCCTGATGTGACATATCTGTTTTATTTATCCAACATTTTTAGGTCAACGCTATTTTCTTTAGGTATGGTAATTGCGCATTTTGTTGAAAATGATGTTCTGTAAGCGACCGAGCGATTGAAAGAAGACCGTATTATCGGTTGTGAAAACAGATAATCTACCCGTTCACAACAGGCTGTACATTTGACAGCAGAGTTTGACTCATCAGCACGGTCCTATCATAGTGGTTCAAATATGTGTAGATCTGGGATTAGTATTGACAGAGCTATCAATAAAAATAGGCGACATATATAATAAACAATTATTTAGTCTTACTACACTTTTTGAAAGCCTATCTGAGACGTGCAATATCTATCCAAACGATACAGATCTTGGATTGTTTGTTTTCTGTGCTACGGAATACCGTTAGGGCCATCGTGGTTACACATTAAAATCCAGAGGGCGACAATGCGATAGTACGATGGCGACAATGCAATAGTACGATTGGGACAATGCGATATTACGATGGCGACAATGCAATAGTACGATGGCGACAATGCGATAACGCAATTTAATGCAATTAAATAATAAAACAAAAATAAAAAAGGGGGTCACCGCACATTTAACAGAGATTTTTTTAAAAACTATCCCTACCGTCTATGTCAAATTGCATAAAATATAGCAATTTGGCTAAACCCGGTACCGGTACATAGATTGCTAGAAATATGCATAAACCTTAGAAATTGTTAACAATCTTAACTGGGATCTCAACAGCTTACCAAAAAACAACAACAATAATACAATATTTAATCACAAACATAAGACAATACGGTATCAAACTCGACCTTAATCAACAATAACTTATAGGGACTCGTAAAAATTTACCGATTTCGGCATGTTTTGAAGTTAGTGATAAATGCTTTAAATTGATAAATGTAAACAACAGAACTAAGAGCTCCAGTATAAACAAGAATTAAATTAAAGAAAGAAAAAAAAGTAAAAAAAAGTTAGCCGAACCTGGGATCGAACCACTGACCTTTGTTTTATGAACCCACTCTGTTATATGTGATGATTCTGATAACACGAATATTGGATTGTGATATTAGCGAATCGGTGTTGCTATAAATATATCCTCGGTTAAATAAACTGCCGCAACACCCTTTAAAAATATAATTTATTTATACCATAAACTTTATCACTAAACATACACGTTGTATAAATACGGTATACCAGTAAATCAAAATTTATGACTTAATTATGATCAATATGCATACATGCCAAACGTGTTTTTCCAATCAGAATGAATCGATATATTTTAGAAAAAAATAACCGTTGTCATTATATTAAAGAACTGTCTGTGTTTTAAATCCATCTTTTCTTTCAACATAAACAGTGCTTCGACTATGTTCCTCAGCGTATGGAGGTGTATGATTTACCTTATATACTTTAATGTGATGGTTATATCACGACTAAGATTCAAGAAGTAACAACAATGCTTCTGCAAACACTCCAAACTACAGTTGAAGCTCAACAGTTTGTGCAATTGTAGTTTCGATATCAAATCTCGGGTTGACAGACAGGATCAAAAACCCATTCCTGCTGGCTGTTCTGCTGATAAGGGTTTCAAACTGATTGCAATACCAATTTGAGCATGAGGCGATGGTACCGCATACTAACCGAGCTCACATTCAGATACACTCCAGTCAGAACAAGACCCATTGCCACTTGAATCTGAATATAGTTGGGACAGGTCACTTCTACGATGGACGAATACTCGTCAGAATTATAGAACAAGTCTTGAGGCCATTTGTCAAAGTATGGAGAGGTAATGTCTTTCCAAACATTGCTACTGAGATCAAGTGTGTCAACCTTGCTGAAGCGAGGAAGCGAACGAGTAGCTGCACTGTTTGCTTAAGTTCAACTATGATCCACTATTAATGCAATTGTTTCACTGCTTTTTACTAAACTGGTTAACAGTTTCGTAACATTCCAACCCATTATGTTCATGAGCAGTTGTATTTATTGCAAGCAACGAAAGATAACCTGATTTGTAAGTCGATGTTCAAAACAAGGAACATTCTTTTTACGGTCTTCATTCGGATTCTGCGACCTAGATTCGTTCCTGGCAACTCGGTCTGCTGTTTCGGTAAGGATGTTCAAGAAATCCATGTCCTTTCGTTGAGATGGATCCTGTCTTAATCTGAACGCATCTACTGCGTTCCTAAGCTCTGTCTCGAACCAGGAACCAGTATGTGTGTTTCGTTTAGCAAACCTATTTATCGTGGTTGAAAACACGATTAGAAAATCCTGAGGGACCTCATGAGGGGGCAGCAATACTATCGGTTCCTTTTGTTCTTCCTCGTCGGACATAGGAAGCGGGTTATTTTGCGTATTGCCAGCTTCATCAGATGCTAAATAAGTATAAAATGAGATATATTACCGTTTATGTATCAAATCGACATATACGACTTTTAATTGAAAATGGACATCCATTCATTACCAACCTTATATAAGTTAAGATAAGAACTTGCAGTACTTCGTCTGATAATAATAACAACTGTTTTGTAAGATAATATGTAAATATTGTTGGCAGAAGGAATTATGAACAACACAGTTTTAACTGAGTAATTTACACTGTACTATTAAGTTAATTACTAGTCCGTATCTTGCAGAATCTTATACGCTTGTAGATTTACTGACCGACTTTATACGCCTCTAGATAAGAGCTCAGAGAGTTGTAGGAAAGTACTTAACTGAGAAGAGTTTCAAAATAATTTAAAACAAATTACTACCTCTGTTATCAATACAATAATGATAATTACAGTAATAAATTAGTGTGATGTGTGTTTGCTTTCAAAACAAACTTTTAATTAAGAGAAAATTCCGAATTATCAAGGTATAAAAATGCATGCATGTTTTTTTTACCGAAAATATTGATATGGTGATCAGTTTTTTCACCATTTGATATATTTAAAAACTTAAATACATCGACTATAAATAAGATAATTTTTATTGTTATACATTGTGTTGAAATGTATGTGCATACCGATATGTTTTTCTTCGTCCACGAAATCGACTCCTGCATCATTGGCTTCTTCTATGCATAGAAAAGAAACATACAGTAAGATGATTTATATGTCTAATTAAATAAAACGATTAAATATAATGATTAACATTATTAAGCATGAGCAAAGTAATTTTGCCGAATAAGCGGGATTCTGTTTGACGAAACAGACCGTATGCCATTAATATGAAACATTTTAATGGTGTAAGCATGTTGTCATAAGAAAAGAATTACCGAGCTTCCTTGGATTGTATCGACATGCCTGGATAATCAGGATACGCGTTTTACCCTTGAGACCTGGACAGTTTGTATCGCTAAACGCCTCCACGATTTCAGCAAGCTGGATATATTCTTCAACTGTATCACTCAAAAACTGAATAGCCATTCCACCACTATCATTGCAATAACCTTCGGAGCTTATGTGAAAAACAATATATTCGTAGCTGCTATAGTCCGTTTGCTTTATTAAGCACACCATGCACATCGCTTCTTTCGGGCATTCACGTTTAGTTGGATTATATTTGTGATCCCAATCACTTCTATAGAAGTTTATTGGTTTATGTTTGTTGACAAGTTCAAAGCCGAATTGCGATATAAACACATATTGAATTTGTTCTTGATCTTTTTCGGCTCCATCTCTGTATTTAAATATTCTCGGTGACGATCCCTGTGGTATCCCAATGTTTAAAACAAGGAAGGCGGCTCCAGGCTTCAGTCCTCCAGACGCCATTATATTAATTATAAGAGAGCACTTATAATAAAAACACTGTTGAATTTTGCATACGTGTTAAGTCAGAGGTTCCCTTTTCTGAATATACACGCTATTTCGTTGTTGTTGTTTTGGTTTAAATCTAATGCTTTGTTTAGATGACAGGGAAAATGTTGATAGAAATGTTTCAGTCAGATCCTCGTTGACTTGAATTTGGTTGACACTGCAAAAAAATAAAATAATATTAAAGCAAACACGTTAACGAACTTGAAACGCGTGAAGCATGTATAAATACATTATTATAATTTCTGATCATTTACTTGACGACTGGATTTTCTGTTTATTTTATAACTATTTTGGCATAATTCTTTTTCACTAACCTATAACAAAAACATATTGTATGGCTTGGACGTTTTCGAATAAAAGTCCCATAACTGTCTTACAATAGTTGTCCAAACATAATTTCCTAGATATAATCGTCATATATTAGATGTATGATATCTTGTAAATTGGCATAAGCATTGAGCAACAATTAATGGCAAAGTATTATCCGAAGCCGATTTTTAGTGGCGCAAACGACGAACTTATCGTCAAAAGATTCCAAGATTTCAAGCTCACAAGAACTGAAACGGGTACATTTCGTTACCACTTAAGTGTTATTCAAATAATTTAATATTGCAACTATATTTTACATCGTTGTGGTAGTGTCCTTGATTCACAGGTGACATGGACAGTGTATATTAAACGCTTTCCTTGTTTGAATATCATGCATACATTGTTTGTTCAATCTTCGATATTTTTTGGATTTTATTTTTCAAAATAATGAACAAGTCCCTTTAAATGACATGTCGAAACGTGACCGTGATTGATTACAAACGAAAACGAAAGTAGAAATAATCATTGATGACAAATAATTGTTGTTTAAAACGAAAGAAAAGTATTTCTCTAAATCAGTAAAATAGTAAGTTTTTGAAAACAATAGAATCGCGAATAGTTGATTTACAATTGTTATTTTTAATTCGAAAGAACAACATTATATAATGTTTATCTTATCTGGAACTGTTATTAAGAGAACTGATTTTTGCGAGGTAAATTAAAGTGTGTAATTTAATTTCAAGGACAGTTTCGTTTTCCCTGTAGTATATGCAACGTTAAGGTTTGTGGGTGTATTTCCAAATTCTCAAAATAGTTCTTATCGAAATGTTATTTAGGAGGAACCGAACTACACGCCTCGATACCGTGATCACGTTATCCACTAACACATACTATTACTTATTTTACTTCAAATTAATATGCAACTAGAGCTGTCACTGTATGTGACTCATATTCTCATAATGCATAGTATCACTATATGAATATGAAAAATGATTTTTATAACAAACGCCGATACCGACACGTTTAGTCGTAAAGTAATGATATGTTCATTTAATGCAAAATAAATCATTCATACAGTTCAACACACTTACGTGTATTGATAAATCCTTTCACAATAACCCTGTCTTGACACAACGTTTCAACCACATGGTTACATTAGGTCCGAAGAGTCATGGCCTGGTGTTTCTTAAACTAAATTTCACAAAAATACCATGGTCGTTATTTCAACAAAGTTCACAATGTGTTTCTGTATTAATGATGTTGATATGGATCTAGTTTAAAACCGTATACACTTAAAATAATGATATACATTGATCACATAGTAAGTTAATACTTTATGAGTTGAGTAATCTAAAACAGACACTTTCGATGTACATGTGTGCAACATGGGTTTATGTTAACTTTCGATTTACCTATAGGTCAAAATATACTAAATAGTTTCCTTATATGTTTCAATGTAAAAGCCAACCTCCGCGCAGAGATTTGACTGGAACCAGCATNTTGACCTAGTGACCTGAAAATCAATAGGGGTCATCTGCCAGCCATGACCAATGTCCTTATGAAGTTTCGTGATCCCAGGCCTAATCGTTCTTGAGTTATCATCAGGAGACCATGTGGTGGACGGACCGACCAACCGACCGGCCTACCGACATGTGCAAAACTATATACCCCCTCTTCTTCGAAGGAAGGCATAAATATTAAGGGCCATCCTTCGTCAAAACTAACAAGCACTCTACCTTATTTATAAGATACTAAGCAATCCAAACAATTTTCATAATACAAGCCTTTATAGCCTTGACCTTTGACCTGATGACCTCAAAATAAAAAATTGTCCTCTCTTCCTCCCATGTAACCACTATACCAATTTGCATGATCGTAGGTCAAAGATTCTCAAAATATAGATTCTATATATATTCTCGTAATATATGTCCTGTTAAATACCCTTGTCACATTGAGCTTGAACCGGGTGCCCTCAAAATCTCTAGGCGTCTTCCCTTTCACCAAAGTAACCACTATACCATTTTGCAATATCATAGGTCAAAGCATCCTTAAGGTATTGTGAGAAAACAAGAGGCCCATGAGGGCCTGAATCGCTCTACT
>VMBQ01002884.1:116333-131248 GCA_007657795.1 Dreissena rostriformis | reverse complement strand
AGTGTTTAAAACAACTCTAGCTGTATGCAGCCAGGTGTCACAAGTACATCAGTGAAAAAATTATGCAAATCGGCCTAGAAATGTCAAAGTTACGCTATTTTCAGCATACCTTCGTGTGGAATAATTTGGTGACAAATAGAACAAAGGTACATATATAAGTAATCAATTTATAATGGCACCAAAATGGACAGAAATCTTAAGAAATTCCCAGAAAATAATACAATATGCCTTGTTTGACAACAGAAACCTGCTATAACTATGTTCGCGAAAGAGTAACGCAACATGTCGCGTTATTGGAAAATAACAAAATCAAAATGGCGTCCAAAATGGCCGCCAAAATGGCCGCTACATCAACTACAAATTTGACCCTAAACACATCATAGTGACAAATATTTCAGTTTTATGACAGAAAATGTTACCATTTAAATAAAAATAAATTAAATGATGAATGTGCATTATTTTTCGACAGGTATAGCGTTAACCTGAAATGGCGGCCATTTTGAAATGGCGGCCATCTTTTTTTTGAAAATGCCGTTTGCTCACAATATAGGCATGTAATATATCAAATTGAAGACAATTTTGTATGCAATTAAAATGTAATCTAGAAAATATGATTACTTCCTTAACAAAGAAACGATTTAATAAAATGATTATTTAAAACTATAAAAAAAATCCATTAATCAAGACGACTTCCGCTCGATGAAATTTTGTTTGAAAACTTATTACACCGGTTTTTGTGAGCATTGGACAGAAATATAACATGTAATCATAATAACCCGTATACAATTTGTTTACCTAGTGCCTTGTTTCTTTAAAAATGAAGACCGCTTTAAGCACCCAATATGCATCACAAATAATTCTTGCTTCAACATGAAATTAAGCAGACTGCATGCAAATACACGACATATCAAGACGAAGTTATAAACTTAAATGACAAAATAAGTCCTGACTTGGAATAGAAATACATGTTTCGCAATTGCTACAGTGTTTTTTATTTATTTATTTTTTATGTGCATCCTTCTACTATAATTTTCATTGTATTTTTATCAATTTTATATAAAAATCATATGTACATTTATATAAAAAAAAAATTAATGAATGCCAATTTTTTCATTCATTTTGTTTTCTCTTTTCTTATTTTCTTTTTTCTACATTTTTTTAATATATAAAAATGAACAATAAGCATATCTTAATTACACTAATTCTTCTCCACCAACACATCGCCCTTTTTCATATCTCCTAGGAGGGGATAGCAATGCCAATCTTCCTCCTCAAACTCTTCATACATAACTTTATACTCTGTCTTTAATTTATTTTGATGTTCACGTTCAATGCTTACAACTTTTGCCCTGAACCAAATTTCTGTATTCTCTTTTACACATGTTGAATACCGGTATATTTTCCAACTAAAGTCTCTGGTGCTTCTATATATAAGTTTAAGTCGTGCTTTTGTTGCTCTATCTTTCTTTTCTCTCTGGCCTTCATTAATTGAGTGTTATGGATGTTTTCCTTGATTGTATTTCTCGCTTTGACTTATCCATATCTTTATATTGTAACCCAACAGCTTTTTCATTTTCATTCACTCCATTCATTTCTATAATACTTATTAGATTACTCTTCAACTGTTCTGTTGTATATTTCTTCTTATTGGCAGACTCCTGAAACAGTTCTCTGGATCCTTTTGATTTTAAAACATGCTTATGAAATTTAATCTGTGTCATTAGTGCTTCACGAAACTCAACTCCCAGTATCTCCTCCTTACCCTCTATCTCATCCGCTGTCCAAGGCCCTCCATATTTGGTAATTTCTCTACTGAGTGCAAAACTCACATTGACTTCCTTCGCCTTTTTTGCCTCCTTCTTCTTTTTCTTCTCCATTAACTTCTCCTCAATTTTCTTTTCTAGCTTTTCCTTTCTTCTCTTGAATTCTTCTTTAACACATTTGCTCTGTTTTCTTGCACTTTCAAGGATTTCAGCCCTGCTTTCGTCTGACAAAGATTTTAACCAAGCAAAGGGCTTGTTCTTTGAACACATGACCAGAACTTCAAGAGTGAGGGATGAAGCAGCTGGTTTTGTCCTCAGAAGATTGTCAAGTACGGCCATGTCTCTTTCCGAAATTGTGTTAGTTTTTGGCACATTTTTTTGCAGACTGTTTCAACTCTTCAGATGGATTTGAATACTCACCTTCTGGCAACTGAGTCTTTGCCTGCCGCTCCAGGAGTACCAACAGCTGCGAAGACAACAGCTCAAGTGCCATGATTGTCAAGGCGTCTTCTGTTGGGCTGCCTGATTCACCGAACAGTGACTCATACAGGTCATCCTTGGTGACTGAAACCTTATCACTAAACATTGGTTCGCCAGAAAAAGGTAAACTGCCATCTTGGGCCCAGCTGGTTAGAATAAGTTGCATCTGCAACAGGTCTTCATTCAGGTCAAATATGGACCCCTCCTGCTCCAGTATCCTCCAGAATGGTCCAGTGACCAGCTTGTCAAACATACCCAGGGCTCGACACCCCGCTATATATGCTGGTTCCTTGATATCGAAGGCCAGAGCTGCAACTAGGCCATTCTGGTCGGGCCAATCATTCACGAAGTCTGCAATGTCATGGCGATGGTGGTACACTGCAGCGCCTTCGTGAAATACAATATTTATTCTGTGACCCTGGTATGTCACCAGCTTATTTTTGCGTCCTTTGCCTCTCAGGAAGGCATCCCAGTAGGCATGGACTCCCGCCTTTGCCGAACCACGCTTAGTCAAGACCTTTGCTGCCGTTCGACAAAGCCTAAAGCTGCCACTATCTCCATCATTCTTGAAGGCATATGGGTTTTTGCCTTCTGCAACGCTTTCCTCGTAGGCCAGTAAGGCCTTATTGGCATTAATACCAAAGTTGGCCAAAAGATGAAGTCTACAGGCAAACTTCCCCATGTCCAACACAGCCTCCTCCGCCTGACTTAATGGTCCAAATTTTGCATGTACAGCAGGCAAGAACTCCTTACGCATCTGTTCGATTGCAGAACTTAATACCCCATTTGTAGCACATTGATCATTCATGAAGTGTTTGATAGATGTTATGATCTCTGCTGTGTGTTTATCTTTGTCCCCCAGTGACTGGGCAAGGTCATTTACCATTTCTTTCACAGCTTCAACATAGGTCATCCCTTCTCCTCCACCTACCTCTTTCAACCCAATTGTCAGGCTCCTGCCATCAACAAGGGTGACCTGTGCACCCTCGAAATGCTGATGGAATTTTGTTGTTGCATCTTGATGAAGCACATGACCAACATTTTCATCAAGGTTGGCTTCAAGGTCATTCAACATTTCTGTGGCGACATGCCTTGATGCAATTACTTTAGCCTCAGCCATCATCCACGACAATAAGGTCTTACTTGGTAGTCGTTCCGGAACTTTACCAGTAAATGTGGATAGCACAACCTTTATGATATCTGGCAGTTTAGACATACTGACATTGCACTCCGTTAGTAGGCTCATGCAGCACTCTCTAACTTCATCACTATACTTTCCGTCACAAAAAGTACTAACCACATTGGTTTCCATTAGTTCCATCAGGCCTTGAAGACGGCTTATTTCTTTTTCACTTACATTTATTTTCTGATTAAGTTCTAACAGTTCATCTTCATAATTGTTTTTCAGCTCCTCATTTCTTTCCTTAAGTTTATTAACCTGTTGTCTCAGCTTTGACATTTGCTTCTGAATAGTATGCTTTTCACTTTTAAGATTTTTAATCGTAGTGTTTTCCTCATTTTTGTCCAATAACTCCTGCTTCAAAGTTAAATTTTCATGTTTGGATTCCATTACTTTTTGTTTCAAGTTATATATTTTGTCATCCTTTCGTTTGATTTTTTTATTCACATTTCTCGGGGCATATTTTGATATTTTTTGTTGGGCCTCTTTAAGATTTACTGATATTTCTTGAACATGAGCAGATTGCTTTCTAAATTGATCTTTTGTAAGTTCAAGTTCCTGTCTTAACTGATTTTCATCATTTTTATTTACACACTCGTCATATTGCAAACGTATTGCCTGTATAACCTCACCCGAATCTCTTAACCTAGTTGCAAGAATGTCTACTTTCCCGTTCAGTCCTTCGTTTTCATCTTTTACACTTTCATATTGTCTTTTTAAGGTCGTATTCTCTTCTACAACCTGTTTTGTTTTAACTACTAATTTTTCTTCTAATATTTTTTTGCTTTCATCATTTATTTGTGTAAGTATTTTCTCTGATTTTTCAATAGGTGGTTCAAAATTCGAGTCCAAGTATTCATCAACATTTTTATGATTCCTTTTCAATTTTTTTACCTTATCATACACAAATTGCGCTTTTCTACGTAAGCTATTGAAGTTACAGTCACGATACGCTGCATTTTCATTTATAAGTTTTGAGGTAGTTTCATTGTCACTAGTAGCGGATCCGTGGTCTAGTGGTAACACACTGGCTTCACAATCCAGAGATCGCTGGTTCGATCCCCCGCTGCACCTAACCTACTAACTCGTCTTTCGCATGAGACGTTAAACCGAGGTGCAGTGTACTAGGTGCTATACACCGGGCACTAAAAGACCCAGGGTCACCTCTGGAACGGGGTGTCTCCTGTATCTTGCACTATCCCCCGTAACCAACTAACACNGATGTCTATATGATAATAAATGATGTCTATATGATAATAAATGATGTCTATATGATAATAAATGATGTCTATATGATAATAAATGATGTCTATATGATAATAAATGATGTCTATATGATAATAAATGATGTCTATATGATAATAAATGATGTCTATATGATAATAAATGATGTCTATATGATAATAAATGATGTCTATATGATAATAAATGATGTCTATATGATAATAAATGATGTCTATATGATAATAAATGATGTCTATATGATAATAAATGATGTCTATATGATAATAAATGATGTCTATATGATAATAAATGATGTCTATATGATAATAAATGATGTCTATATGATAATAAATGATGTCTATATGATAATAAATGATGTCTATATGATAATAAATGATGTCTATAGGAGAGTTTTAACTTCATTTATAAATAATTACGATTTTTATAACCTCCAGATTTATATGCAAGAGTTGATATTATTTAAACCATTGTTGTAAGTTTGCATTGCATAAAACAAGATATTTTGTGCAAGTCTATTGGCCCCCAACTTTCCTACTGCATCGAACGAAATCTTTGTTAAACCCATCTACGACGAAAAATCAGTAATAAATAATTAGTAGTATGTATAACTCGACAAGATTGACCCGGTCCTCCATTAACATCAAGTAAGCGATATTTTTCTTTACTTGCATTTGGTTTTGTTCGTGCATGTATTGCACGAGTTTTGCACGAGTTTAGTGAGGCCATAACAGTAAACTTTGAGAGATGAGCTTCGATTGATTGAAGTTTTAGTCCATTACGAAAAATAATGTATTCAGGGTAACGTGGTACCGGTATTCTATGAACTTCATGTCAGTATCAGGTCAATATTGGCGCGCTATTAGTCGACCTCAGTATGCTGTAACCAAGTAATGTTCAGTAAATACGTGTGTTTTCCAGCCATCAAGGCCGTTGGATATCGAGACATTCAGACAGAGACTCCGAGGAACACTTCGAGTAAGCAATTTCACGGCCGTTTATCACGGGCGCCACCTCTTTGTAACGAAGCATTAATAAATGAGCCAATACTACTACCGAGGTGGCGCTAATGACCGGACGTTTTGAAATTTCACGTATAATTCTACAGGGTGAGTAGGTTTTATATGTTGTTTTTCAACATATTTCGAATTATTAAAAAAAAATCGGACAATGTTGTGCGATTCAACGGAGATGTATTCATCCAATAATGTACAGAAACAATAGAGAAACATACCCCACCTCCTGTATAGCGCCACCTTCTTGGCATTGGCTCCATCTCGTTTGGAAAAATACAAAATAATCTAATATATCTTCAAGAAGCCAATGTGTGTGTGTATGTAGCCACTAGCATATGTTGAACGCAATCGTTTGATGTCGTTCGTAAATTAATCGGCTTGTGATTTTATGTTTCTGTACATGTGTGGATAACCTAATCTTCGCTGAATCGCACTACATTGCTCGATGTTTAAAATAATGCGAAATATGTTGAAAGAACATGTAAAATCTACTCACCCTAAAGAATTATCCGTGAAATTTCAAAACATCCGATCCTTAGCGCCACCTCGGCTCATGTATTAATGAATCGCTAAAAAAGAGATGGCGCCCGTGATTAACGGCCTTGAAATAACAGTACCGAAATGTACGCGTACCATGTGAGCGTTGAATATAGAGAAGTGTGTGTTCGGAGGCATAGACCACCGGAAGCGCTAGCCTTCTATTCAGCATTTGTTCTACTAATCGCGATTTACCACCATTCTAATCGCTTATGCCTTTCTTAAAATGGACGCGTTACCATACTGGCAAAATGACAAATACAAAATGTCATAGATTAAAAAAAGAATGTATTCATAATATGCAAACGCACAAAATAATACAAATGTCTCAGACAAAAACGTTGGGAGTCCCTAACACATTTTCATGGCTAATTAAACACGTGTTTTACCCACACGCTTTCAAAACACGTTCTAGAGCAAGAATGACCTAATGGTAGGTAGTTAAAGTTTGCTGCAGAAGGCATTGACTATTATTTCCACATTTTTTTATAGATTATTTTAGACTCCTCCAAAAATTATAATTTATTTGCTTAATACATTAAAATTGATTAAATACCTTAAATGACATATTTCTCACATACGAATCTGTCAACAAGACCCTTCCCTTCAAGCAAACACAGTAACATTCGGCATAAACAATTTGCATTATTTGTCTAAAATATTTCAAAATGGTGGTGCATTATTTCTTAATCATTAATTCAGTAAATATAGTGTTACAAATGCAAAGACTCGTATAAAATATATTTAGTTTAGTTAACATGTACCATGCTTTTTTTGTGTACTGACATTAAAGATATATTAACATGGTTGTATTGTGTGCTTTCGATATTTCAGTAGAGCGCATGTACATGGAGGCAATAACCCCGGAAGGGATCCATTCCTGTGGAGAAATGTAAGAAATTAAACAGGTCTTGTGTATTAATTGAGATGTTTGTGTAAGGATGTTTAATTCCAATGTCACACCAGTGATTTTAGTGTAATTGTACAATCTTTCCTAGTTAAAATAATGTTAGCGAATGCAGATCATATTAATCCTCCATAAATGAACATTGCGCCGTTGTTAACGTTTATTAGAGTCTGTCAAGATCCACATGACTGAGATCGAGGTCATTGTTTATGTCTGAGGTCATATAACACATGATTGCACACGAATATGACAAAGATAATAATCTAAACACGACTGGGACTCACACGCAAAAAAAGTTCTGTGTCTGTGTCAATTCACGAGTGTATTAATCATTGTCAGTGACAGCTTTAGTTAATTTAAACAGTTTAACTAAGTTAAATTATATGTGAGTTCTCGCTACAAGAGTACTGCATATTTTGCATCATCATTTGATTTGGCATATTTTTACTTACAAGCGTCCCGATATTGAGAAATTACATGGGACAGCGAGGAGCCTTCGTGGACATTGTATATATGTGTCATGAAGTGACAATTGGGGTGTACAACATCGACATTTACGATATGTACTTATCGACTTTTAAAACGGTCATGCAGCAAATAAAATATATATTTACTATACTGTGAATACATGTTCGCAATACATTACAATATCATCGTATTATTTTGCGTGTACATTATGTGTGTGTTAGCTTTTCATTTATTATGTTAATTTTTTTAATCATACAATATGTACATAGAAATTTTATTCATGTGTACACTCGCTTTTAGGCATTTTTAATCGAAAGTTGTTTAATATTTAAAAGCTGTACATGTTACTTCGCACTTTTGTTTGAGAATACATGCACTGACAAGTTAAAGTGTTGTGTTTGTCAGTTGAGCTTGACTTTGGCTGTCCCGCAGACTGCAGACTTCAGACATTTGTATTAACGATTTAACCACACAGTAACCTTTAGATCATAGTGCAACTGGCTTAAATATTGAATGCTTAAACCGTAATTGAATATATGTCGTGGTTTGCAAAAAATGTCAAACAAAGTATTTAAATTGCGTAAGACAGTATTCAACATACGCAGTTGTGGTAGCCATTATACAATGTTAGTCCGTATTCAACATACGCAGTTGTGTTAGACATAAAACAATGTTAGACCGTATTCAACATACGCAGTTGTGTTAGCAATGCGTTATTTGACCGTATGCAACATACGCAGTTGTGTTAGACATTATACGCAGTTGTGTAAGACAGTATACGATATTTGACCGTATTCACCATACGCAGTTGTGTTAGACATTATACAATATAAGTAAGTAAGTAAGAAAGTAAATAGTTTATTATAGTGACATGTGCATTTCATATAATACAATCAATAATATATACATATAAAATAAGCACCCGGCCCATTGGACCTATAAGTCACCTCAGATGTTAAACTCATTCTACACGTAAACAATAAATATATATATATACCGTTCTATGTCATAACAAGTGATGTATGAATGGAACTGAGATAGCAAATATATACAGCTTCAAATGATCAAGATTATGTTGTCAATGTTAACATATTATAATATTTTACAAACGGTTATTCGTAGCAAAGCAGGTTAAAACAATTTGATATACCGGTACTGTATGTCAGAAATAATGTACTTTTATCAATAAAAGTGACAGCACTGATACAAATTCAAATTTACCGTGAATACATAACGGACTGCCTGTGCAAATATGCTTCAACAATGAACTTTGCAGTCTTCCTGGGGTATGCATTCAATATATGACAAAACCTTTGTTCTGGGCTAAGATGAATAAAGTCATGTTTTTAGAAGATATCACCAAACACGTCAGTCCTGATATTGTTATATAAATCACATGCAAGGAGAAAATGTTTCTCATCCTCTACGGACGCTAGATCACAAAACCTACATGTTCGATTATCAACTTGTTCACCGACGTATCTTCCTGTCTCTATTCTCAATGGCAATATTCCCGTTCTAAACTGACATAGTAATGAGCGTTCATGTTTTGAGAGGTTCATTGTCACATAGTCTTCACATTTAAATTCCGTTTTGAATGTTGCGTATGTTCTCAGTTTGGGCATGTTTAACACGTCGTGTGACCATTTGGCAATATAATGTTGGGTCGTTAAAGATTTTGCTGCATCCAGGTCGATACATGATTTAGCGTGAAACCGATCAATGATCCCTAACGTTGATAGTATCTGCTTAACGTCGCTTGACCAATTATTCACACATTTGGTATAATCAAAATTAAACACTTTTTTGGTGAGTCTATTGGCATCCATTTTAATAATTCTATTCCAGAACCTGAGGACACATACCCATCTTCCATACAAAGTCGGTTTCCAGCCAGAGTCTCCATAAAGCGCCGGTAGTTGGGTAAATCTATGCACGCCCATGAAATACCTTAATGCACGGTTGTGTAACTTGTCAAGTGATTGATATGTCTTAGCGCCCCACACCGAGGCACTATATTCCAGAATTGGTGTAATACACTCAGTGTTTAGTTTTTCATTAGACCGGAACCGGAAGTGTTTCATGTTATGAATCTTGCTTATTTAGCTTCCAAGCGCCCGGCCTGCACCCTTTGCCAACGCCTCGCAGTTTGCACTGAAGTCGTTCCGTTCATCGAAAATTACTCCAAGGTATCGGTACTGCCCTACAGTTTCAATGATGTTTTCACCAACTCGGAATTCTTTATCTGTCCGTGATGTTCTGCCCCGCCGGAAGTGAACGGTTTTCGACTTGTTAGTGATAATTATCACGCGCCAACGCTTGCACCAGAATATATGTAAGACCGTATTCAACATACGCAGTTGCATTAGACATTTTATACAATGTTAAACCGTATTCAACATACGCAGTTGTGTTAGACAGTATACAATATTTGACCATATGCAACATACGCAGTTGTGTTAGACAGTATACAATATTTGACCATATGCAACATACGCAGTTGTGTTAGAGATAATACAATGTTAGACCGTATTCAACATACGCAGTTGTGTTAACAATACGTTATTTGACCGTATGCAACATACGCAGTTGTGTTAGACATTATACAATGTTTGACCGTATACAACATACGCAGTTGTGTTAGACAGTAAACGATATTTGACCGTATTCACCATACGCAGTTGTGTTAGACATTATACAATGTAAGACCGTATTCAACATACGCAGTTGTGTAAGACAGTATACAATATTCTACCGTATTCACCATACGCAGTTGTGGTAGACATTATACAATGTTAGACCGTATACAACATTCGCAGTTGTGTAAGAAAGTATACGATATTTGACCGTATTCGCAATACCCAGTTAGACTGTGTACACCATACGTCGTATGCAGCTAGGTTAGGCTCTATGTAACGTACGGCTTACACAGCACTATAAGGCTGCATTTAAGATTCAAGATGAAACCAAACGTGCGGAGAAATCAGCATTAGCAAAGCTTACACAATGTTCTGTTAAATGCACGCATGAGTATTTATAAGGTACAGTCATCCAACGAACAAAACGATTATAAGACTTATCAGCATTGCAAGGAGTACATACAGCCTAATTAAAACATGGTTTGGTGATGGTACGTATATTAATTTTGCATCTTGAAACGAATATTGTTATCATTTTAATTCCCCAATATTTAATGCTAAATGGCATAAACTTTATAATTAATTACCTATTACCTTCGTTAATACAAATTGAAGTTTATTTGATGGGCAAAGGGCTTTCGTTCCAAAGAATTACTATATGCGCATTTTATTAAAGATTTCATACATTAAATGTAGAATCTAGTTTGCAAAACGCACTGTTGCGTGCACTTGTATTGCTTAAAACTTTATTCACCAGGGATTCGATAAAACATTTTGTGAATATAATTATGTAAACCAAGTATGGTTACGTTTCGTTTTACTGCTGCAACAGGGCGTAGGTAATGGGGAGGCAGGGGCGGCGGCCGCCTCTCCAATATTTCGGCTAGTCGTCGTTATATCAATAAAACGTAAAATCCCCAAAAAATCGCCGCCCCAAAAGCCATGTGTCCCCTCTCCGTCTGCTCCGAGGTTGCCAATAGTGATGTGTCAGACTCAATATCCCTTGTGTCATAAACCAGGGGCCCGGGTAAATGGCATTGCGTTAATTGTTTTATTGTTCTTTTCCGTGATTGCACTGTCGGTGTTTTTTAACACTAGTTAGTTTGAGCTATTAAGTAGTTCGATACCTTGTACATATCTACAATCGTTCTCCCTCCTATCATTACTCTCGTTCCTCTCTGTCTCCCCGCTCTCCTCCCCGTACCGTGCTCTGACTGGCTGACAGCACGACTTCATGACTGTACTACTATATAGACATATCGATATTATTTGACGAATTTGACACAATTTGTGTTCATTTTTGTTAAAATTGCTCTCAAAAGAAAATGTTTCCAATTTTACCATATCATGCCATCTTAGTGATGTTCTCGTGCTTATTTAAAATCTTTCGAGTCCGTGGAACCAGAACTAAGAAGAGATCTAAAGAACGCTCACAGCAGGGATGGAGCCCGTGACCTCACGGTCGCTAGGCGGACACCATATATCCACTACGCCACTGCGACCTCTTAAGTTTCCTGTTAACCAACGATATTTAAATATTTGATTATTCAAATTGACCAATTTATGTAATGCGAAGAAATAAATAACTGAAACTAGTGCCATCGTTGTACCGTAAACTATTGTATTCATGTTTTAGACCGTTCACCGCAAAATATAACAAATTATAATTATTTAGCGTAACATAATGCATTCTGGATATGTGTATTTGTTGCAAAGATAATTCATATAATTATGCCGGGACCTATACAAACATTTTTTGTATATGTCCCTGACTTATGAAAAGAATGTCATTCTATGATATCGAATACTTTCATGCGTGCTATAAATCTTCTCCGTTGATATTGTATGGTTTATTTGATTGTGTACAACGGACGCCATCCTATTGAACTTTCTTACTAGCTGTATGTCTAATTTATGATTAGCAAAGATAAATATCAATTTACGTTATAATTTGCATTCAAATCATGTGATGTGGTAATTTGTTTTTGTTATTTTTCATTTGTGTTTCATGAAGATAATATATTTGTGAGCGCAGGGGGCTCTTCATTGTAGTTGTTTGCAACCTACAATGGTGCTGACCACGATGTTTTAATTCTAGCGAGACGGATATCAGTAGATTTACTTCCCCTGATTTATACGTGACAATAACAAAGTATTTTTTTTTTCATCTCCATATTTTGTCGTCAAATTATTCGGATCGTTAAAGAAAAAGGTAAGTCATAAACTTCCCAATACTGAGCATAATTAAGTAAGCCCGTAAAATGTTTGTATAGTTTATACTTAGTTTCAGTATTCTACTATTTCTTACTCAAGCCGTCAAGGCGTCAACTTCATTCAAGCAGTTAAAAGCGGATCGGGTATCTTTTCTCTTCATCGAAGAGGTAACTAGTAAAACTTAAGAATTGTTTCTTATATTTTGTTCAATAAGTTCCCCAATAAGGAGCTTGTCGTCCTACTTGTTGGCAGTCTCCAAATTCTAAAAAATGAAGTTTAAAGTCTCGTATACAGGGCAACAGATAAGGTTCGTTTTATCGTTTTTACGATTTGTATTTGACTGAAAACGAATTGAAATTAAAAATCAATCGTACAGAAAACAATTATGAAAATGGAAAACGAATTGAAATCGATTCTTCGTCATTTTAGTTGTCCAGTTTTCCGCCGTACAGCGTTTAATTATAATTAGTGTATTGTAACCTTTAGTGCAGCTATAATATTTTCAGTTAGTTAATATAGACACCGGTTTGGGCCAGTGTCAAAAAAATTGGAATAAGAATTGATGAGAATTATCAATATCCAAAAATGAAGCGCAAGCGCTAATCTGATTCAGAAGTATATGTACGTTTTAATAAAATTGTAAAAAAACTAATTGACAAATAGTTCTGAGGGAAAAAACTAATTGTTACAAAAAGCTTGCAGTGAAAACTAATTGACCCAAAATCTTATCTGTTGCCCTGTCTTAAGGTAAAGACTGTCTCCTCAAACTAAACTATCTTACTATGACATTTATAAGAGTAACACACACAATTACATACATAAAATGAACTGAAAAGAAATCCTACAGTAGGTACTAATCAAACTCTCAGGGAACAGAAGTCCTTAAAACTGTTCTCTAACCACTTTTACTATTCTGAGTTTGAATGGTTAGGGGCCGTCTATAAAGAAGGTCACGCTATTTTTGACCATTTCCCTCCACTCTGTCACAAACTGTCACAGATCTCGGAACCCCCACCCCATTAAGACCTTCACACTTTCGAGCAATGTTTTTTTTATTAACAACTATAAATTAAAATTCCATCTAAAAACACTTCACTATTAAACTGTATTGCAGTATAAAAGTTTCACTTAAAGGAACTGTCACATTATTTAAGTGACTTTAATAGTAGAATAGTTGATTGTCAATAGTTGGCACAGTTATTCTTTGAAGCAGTAACTCGATCTAGATTGAATTTGAAAGCAAAAAAATTTCCAAAATTAGACTTGACAATTATATAATACACATTGTTCATCTGCTGCTTTTTCATTTACAATAGGTGAGATCAAGATTTAGATAATCTTCTGATTATGCAATCTTTTTATCAAGGATACCCAGGATACATAATAATGCAGCAGAAATAATAATACTTCCTGCATGACAAAAGCATTGCTATACATAAAAAAGGCTTCCCAACAGCATACAAACGATCCTAGCGAGATGAATCATGAACAACACATTCAGGAGATACGCATTGCATGCTATTTTGACATAAAACTGGGTCAAATGTTTCACAAAAAGATTTGAAAACTATTATTTTTAAAGCTAATAAATTCTACTAAATACATTTAAAAATAATTAGAAAAACAATTAAACAAATAAATGTGTGACGTCACTTATGGCCTGACCTCTCCCATGTCACAAACTGTACCACTTTCTTACACTCCCTCCCTCCCCCTGGAGGGTGACAGACATACTTTATGGACGGCCCCATATAACATTTAGGCGTATTCCTACTCAACAAAAAGGCTCAACACACATAACCTTTATAATATAAATACTATTTTCACAAATGATATTTTATGCTTTCATGTACATGACCAGGCCTTTCCCTGTGAAGTTTTTTCAGGCACAGCAATGCAGCCATGGAATGGGGTTGGTGCGGATGCCCCATTTGTCATTGTGTGTGTCTGTCTTTCTGTGTGTCTGTCCCTAAACTTTAACCTAGGTTTAAGTTTTGTCATAACTTTTGCATTATTGATGACAGCATCTTGATACTTGTCATGCATGTGTATCTCACGAAGCTGCACATTTTGAGTGGTAAAAGGTCAAGGTCATCCTTCAGGTCAAAGGTAAAACAAGGGACAAAATTGTCACAAAACCAGGTTTTCAATTTGAAAAAAAAAAGGATGATAAAGGGAGACAAATCAAAATGTGCATTGTTACTGATTGCCTCTAGTTACTCCCCTTGTGTCAAATTCAATAAAATTCAATCTATTTTCTCAAAGTGTGACCTTGACCTTGGAGATATTGACGTAATTCTTTCGCGCAACACACCGTCCAATGATGGTGAACAAATGTGCTAAATGATTTTAAAATATGACAATAAATGACATAGTTATGGCCCGGACAAGCTCATTTATGGCCATTTTTGACCTTTGACCTCAAAGTGTGACCTTGACCTTGGAGATATTGACATAATTCTTTCGCGC